>CM045771.1:5293013-5571575 GCA_025200525.1 Camellia lanceoleosa
ATTATTAAAAGAAAAGAATAAATGTGTAGGAGCAATAATATAAGTCTAATAATAAATGTGTAATTTGATTCGGTTTGATTTTGGCATAGAAGAATTTGGGCTTCTGAGTGGGATGTGATTTTAATTTTTTAAAAATAAGACGGCCCATATCAACTTTCTTTGTTGATCAAAAGCGAAAAATCCATTATGATATGGGACCTTGAACCTACGATGATTCTGCAGACCAAGTAAGTCGACCCATCCATTGATGACCCATACTTTATGGGAAGAGAACACGTAATCACTTTGTCTAAAGCGTGTGAGAAAAAATAGGAAAAAAGTAGTCTAAATGGCCCTATATGGTATGGTACACCCGCATTGAAATATATATATCGAAACACTAAATAATTTCTGCCTAAAACAAGCCTCATTAATTACTAGAAAATTAGTTGTATATACTGTAGTCAGGTTTTAACTTTGACCCTTTTTGCATCTTGGACTTTCGGAGTCTCTTGGTTCACATGTTGTTGTTTATATCTTACTCCATCGTATCTCCTTAAATTTGCATTTTATTGGGTTGTTGTGAGTCGTTCCAGGACATGTTGGTTGTAGTTTCCAAGCTTTTGTTGCCTAGATTTTTGCTCCTCCCCTAGGCGGCACTTTTTGCACTCGGCGGGCACGCAAACTCTCGGTACTTTGCAGAATACATGAGCCTACTAGAAAGAGTGTATTCTATGCTTAGTGACGTTTCCCTCACAGCTTGAGTGGAGTGTGCGCTCGGCGGCCATTCTTGCACTTGAGCAATGTTCTTACATCTCGTAAACCTCACGGATGTGTGTACATTCTCACGGCAAGTGTCCTTTTTTGTGCTCGGCGGAACAACTTGTGTGTACGGCTCTAGTGTGCACCCGAAAATAATTCTACATGAACTAACCACACCACTAACGTTTACTAAACAATGACAATGATTCTTAATCTTTTACATAGTTAATAAATGAGATTATACAAAAGTTTCATGTCAGTTATACATTCATTGGTAAAAAGAAAAGCACATGAATCTATAATTATGTGAAGCATATAGTTCTCCAAAACAAATAAATGCCATATAGACTCAACTTTAAGGCTTAAGCAGGTTACACAAAAAGTAGCCTCTCAGGACCCGCTTAAAAATAGCCCTTGGCTAACAATTAAATCACACACAAAAATAGAGGCTATATACTCTTCACAATTGTCCATGCCCTCAACTTGGCGGGATCACTACATCTTTTTCACGCACCAAAAATCCCATAAGGGTAGACATAAAGCCTAGAGAAATCCCCTAACAAAGTATATACATTTATGTAAGATATCAATAATGAATACAAGTGTAAATACGATGCAATGCTTTTTTCAAAAGTAATCTCATGTCATGCCTTTCTTGAAAATCACCATGTTTTTTCAATAACATTTTTACAATCTCATCAATTTCCAAACTTTAAATTTTTTTTTTGGTCATAAGGGGGCGGTCATCATTCGGTAATCCCTAGGTTAGTGTATGCCTTAGTAGGCTCAACAAGCTACCAATAACCCCACTTCTGGGTTATTGCTTAGGAAGGAAATAGTACCTCCTCCTGGCGTGTTTTGAACTTTCACCGGGACACTCGGGTGACTTATCAAATTCATCTACCACCTCTAATCGGATTGCAGCATATTTACCCCCGCATTCAATAGTTCTCATTCACGATATTCTTTTTCTCAATGTAAAATGCATTGTCGATTGAAAAAATGTGTAATCACCAGTGATATTCAAAATTTCGCTTCCTTCCGTTTTGTAAGTATTCCATCAGTATTCTATAATGACAACCACACAACCGTTTTCCTCCTTTTAATAAAAGAAATCAACAACACTACAAGTTCGAATTAGGAATTGTACAACATGGCTTATACTGATAACTTTCTCCGGCTAATATCATTCTCTATACCTTGGCCATTTCAAGGCCTTATTCATTGTCCTATGAACATTAAGGATTTCCAATGTTCGCCAGTTCATGAATCTCAACAAATAAATCAACTTCATCTCCATGTATGTATAAGCATTTGCTAAACAAGTTCAAATATAGTCTCCAACTTTTCATACATCCAAGGGGATCATTATACTTTCAAACAAAACCAAAAATAGAATACTCACATTTCCAAAAGAAAACCCCCAAATTCTTAGATTTACACAAAAGCCCTAACATTCTCCATCACTTTTATAAAATTCATAATACACCTCAATCTCAACCCATGTTGCCCAAAAATTTCAAGAAAATTTTTAAAAAGAACACAAGGTAAGTTTTGTTCTACCAAAATCATCAATTTCTTGAACCACCAAACCCATTTTCGAGAAATAGTAAGAGGTCAAAAATCAGCTAAAACTTACATAAACATATATATATAACTCGAAGGAGAACCCTACCTCAAGGTTTGATGAAAAAAAAAAAAAGAGATGAAATCCTAGTTTGGTGGTGTTGAAGAAGATCTCCACTTGTACACAATGTGATTCTCAGAGGCTCTACAATGTTGATGAAGAGACCTGGACCAATCTCAAATGGATGGTGAAGGATCAAAGATTTGATCTTGTTTTGAAGCTTCAGAATATAGAGAGAGGAAGAGTAATGTATTTTTTAGAGAGAACACACTAAGGAAAGTGGTATACCTGACTCAAAAAGAAACTTCGAGACCGCCATTTAGGACTCAAATTCAGTCGGCCACACATCGCGGCATTTGCCCCAGCGCGTCTTGTATCACCCTACTGCGTCTCTTGACACCTCGCACTTTCTCATACTTGCTGCGTGCATTTATTTCGGTATGCTTGCTGACCTCCCCCTTCCCGCATGTCGCATGTGACTCAGCACTCCCTACTGCGTAATGCGGCCCGAGGGCATCTGGCGGGCCAGCGTCTTGACCACGACCCGATGGTAACCAAAAATTACACAGTTCAACTTAGAACACTCAGGAACAACGAGTGCACCCTCCGGAGCAAGGTGAAAATTCAACACCGAACAAAACAAGAATAAGAACTTTATTTAGGGGACTATTTTTGGGACATTTCACAAATCAGCGAAAGTAAAAAAGCGGAAGGCGACAAAGGAAGGAAAAAGGCTTTGGTTACATGTCCATCGGCGTCACTTTTTTGTGCTTGAGCAGACTATGCATATATCAATTAGTAAAAAAGGTCATTTTTACATCACCTTCTTCGAGATCTATTTCTCTCCAAACCCCAAAGTTGAGACCCTCTCTCTCTAAAAACCTACCTTCTCTCTACTTTTCATCTAGATCTGATGATTTCTCCACCCTTGTACCTTTGTTAAAAATGTGAAACACGTTGTGGGCTCTCTTTCATCGGAACAAAAGTGGGTTGGTGTCTTTGAAGTTCCCCTTTGCTTTGCTCGTCTTCTAACTTTTGAGGTAAGGACTTTCTACACTTTTCTCTGAGAGTTTAACTTAGTTGATTTATTTAACCAAATGTGAAAGAAATATTGGGATTTGAAGTAATTTTGAACAAACCTAGGTTTTTAGTCTAAAAATAAAAAATAAAAATAGGTTTTTGAATGGATGTATTGGAAATGGTTATGAGGTAAATATGAGCTTGTCCTATATTAAAATGATTGATTTGGTACTTGAAGTGGATGTTGGAAAATGAAAGTTTTTTCCTAAAATATCTCCAAATCAATTACTTTTGTATAAATAAATAGAATTGGCATTCAAATGTGAAATTAGATGGGCGTTTATATAGATAGTGGAGTTAGATATGTATTACCCTCTCAACCATGGAAATTTGGATAATTTATCTATCTTTGAGATTGTATATATGTTTAGAAATATCTATTTTGAGCTCGGTGAAGGATAGCCATCATTGTTGTGGAAATTGAAGTGCATGAGGATTAGGCAAATTGAAACTAATCTCTTAGCCATTATCATTGAATATGATTATGATCTATATACATTGTATATGTATGTTGTTTGGGAAGAAAGGAGATGTACTCCATGTTTGGGAGAAAAGGGATGGACTTCATTAAACTAAGTTGGCATGTGTGTCGGGGTGAGAATCTGAAAATACGGCGTATACATGAGTCTTGGAATTCTGTGGGCGAAATTTTAAGTAAAATAGCAGTGAATGTAATACAATAGCAATGATAATTATTTTGGTTGGAAAGTCGATGGGGGTGTATCCTCTGTTTGGTTGACTAAATGAAGTAGGTGTAACTAATGAATTTGAGATGTAAGTTTGACATAACATGGTTTGGAACAAGTTGTAAAGGTTTGTCATTTGGGCATTGAACATGTAGATCATACTTATACCTTTGTTAATACTCATATATTGTGATTAGATTGTTCCTACTAGGCTTTAGCTCACCTTATTTAGAAAACCATTTTCAGAAGTCTTGGTGACATGCCCCCTTCCAAGGACTTAGCTTGGGAGGACACAGGGCTAAAAGGCTACGTTTTGTTGCTTTGTATTTAATATTTGTACAAGCCTAGGACTTTTATATGTATGGAACTTAAAGACTCTCTCTTTGTTGTAACCAAACATAGTTGAAAAATCTAGAAATCCCTAGATGTTGATTTGTGATTATGCATCAATTTTAAGCGGTATATAAGAAACCCAATCAAACAATCAAGATAAATCGACATTAATGATTTTTAACGTGGAAAAGCGACAATTGGAGCACCTCAATTGTGATAAAAAACTCCACGAAGCATGACCACAAAACAATCCACTAAGAAGATATAAAATTACTGCAGGTATACTCTCAATTACCTAGTGAATCCCACGCCCAGAATTGAACCCAACCCCAATGTGCCTCTTCAACCGAGTCTTCACCTCGGAATTGTCTTGACAATGAGCCACTCAAGAATCACCAAAGCTTGAGCTCAAATTCTTTAGAATCCACGAAGAACAACTCTCTCTCTTTGTGTAGAGAATAAACAAATAATCATACCGCTGATGTATACTCTTTAAACCATGAGTTGAATACTCAATCAAAACATCAAAAGAAACTAGTAAAAATATCTCCGGATATAAACCTCAATATCGAAGAAGAAATCTTGCGGAGAAGTAATCCTAGTTTTAGCGGACAAAACAAATACTTATAGAAATGCAGCCTTTGCGGCTCGGCGAGCAAAGACTCTCTCGCTCGGCGAGGAACCAAGCAGCGTGTTCTCCATAAGTGGCCTCGCTTTCGGCGCACATTCATCTCTTCGGGTTTTTACAGTGACCTTGACCGCCGCTCGGCTGACCTTGACCGCTTAAGCGACAGGACCAGACGGGCAACTTTGAATGCAATTTTGCATTTTTTTTGTAGGCGTGCCCTCCCAACCTCAGCTCATGCTGCCGAGACTCCCGCCAAGGCGCTACCCCTGGACCCAGCGAAGTGGCGGAGTAGCTCAATCCAAGTCATGTCATTGAAGTGGCAATCTTGAAAATATTAACATCACAAACTTCTCTACGCAAGACACAATTTGGGTTGGATTAGCATCCTAAACACTCATAGTCTCCTTTGAAATAAAAAGTCGCGAAAATAAATTACAACTAAAATGAGTTTTGTCAAGCCGGGATTGCCAAGAATAAAACCTAACAATCTCTCCTGGTAATCGTGATAAAACACACCAAACAAATAAAATCCTAATCACCTGACCCATTGACAGCCCAGCAAAAACAAACTTCTTTCTCAAGGTCATGATCTACAAAAGCATGACTATTGGTGCCACAATCTCCAAAGAAGCAACTATTAGTGCCACGAGTATATGAAAAAAAGCAATGAAGCGAAAACCACGAAAACTAAGACACATGCACTTGACACATGGCATGAATACACGAAATCCTAAGACACATGCAGGACAAACATTACTCCCCTTTTTGTCACGAATTGACAAAGGAAACTCAAACAACTAAAGTAAAAGCATAAAACACACAAACAGCGACATGATAACAATTAACCAAACTCCCCTCACTAAAAGCAACCACAAACCTTTGAAAAATAATGAACAAAAGAAAACAACAAAATTTCAAATTTGGACCTTGAAACACACAAGATTATCCAAGAAGCACAATTGCTTGAAAACACAATGAAGCCTGACACAGAAAATTCCTCATAAAAGAAAGTGATGCATTATGTGAAAGCATAGATCACATGATAAAAGTGTGTGTGTGGAGGAGTTCGACAAACACAAGATTCAAATCCTAGTAGTGATCTAATAAGCTGGACTCCGACATGAGAATCTAAGCACAACTAAGGAAAGTCAAACCACTAGGAATCAAAGGGTATTTGGTGAGTAAATTGGTGACTCACGAGGTAGCTTTCCTCATGGCTTGACTACAAGAATAGAGGAAAGCCATGGAGATGCAAAAGATGGAAGGTGGTTAAGAGACAGCATCACCCATGATATGCTAGTATAGGTCAATTCCTCTAGAAAAACAAAAGATGCAATACGGAAGTCCCAAAAAAAAAAAATGATCACTAGGCGGAAGACTCAGATATTTGCTAATCCAAGAGTGTGTCTGAGAATGAGACATACTAATTAAAACCACACTCAAAAATGAGTAATAACCACAGAAAGCACACATATATTAATATGCAATGGCCATTCTCGGCAATTCCAATATGCACCAAGGACCACTCAAAATTTCAAACTTGCAAAACCATACCAAGAAAATCTTTTGGGATTTTTTTTTCTAAACAAAGCAAGACATAAAACGAACATGCACACATTTAAATGACTCAAAAAAAAAAACATACAGAAACCCAAAAACTAAAACTAATAAACAAATTAACACAAGTCAAGTTTTCTCACCCAAACTGTTTTAGTATGAACAAAGTTGTGAGAATGGCGATTCTTGGGTGGTGTCTTGACGTTGTGGTTCCCTTCCCCATCAATGAGAACCCGTCTTGACATGGTTTCCAACTTCCTATTCCTAGAGCTAGGCAAATGCAAACTCGCTCCATGTTTGGTCTCAAGCACATCAAAATAATGAGGTCTAATATGACCTTTAACCTCATTACCACCAAAAGTGTCCCTGCCCACGAGATGCTAAAATTTTTTCCATCTCTATGAGACACTCTCCATACAACTCATAATAATAAGATGAATATGACCATGCATACCACAATGATGACAAATAAAAAAAAGATTATGCAGGGGTGTACCTTCTTTCTTTGACCTTACCAACTTTAGGAAGATTGAGAAGTCTTTTCTCTCGTTGAATCTTGTGCTCCCCTGCCCTCGAGTTCTTGTATCATGAGATGTGGATGCACTTTATTTTTTCTCTTTCTTACCACCAAAGTCAATGCCACTCTTGTCCAAAACAAATTTGTTAAAACCAATGATATTGTCCAAAGTCTTTGATCCTCTGTTCCAAAGACCAATGGTATCCATAGCACACTTGAGTTCTTTCTCTTTCTTGATCATTAGTTCTTCCAAGCAACTTGAGACATCTCGAGAGTTTCAATTTTCTCTTCATATGTTGCATAGATTTGTTGTAGCTCATTCCTCTCTGTCTCTGAAGTCAAAGTTTTGCACAAAGAGCTTGTCGATCATTAGCTATCTTGATGGCATCAATCTAACCTCAAAATCTCTTCCTTTAGTTTGACATTCTCACTTTCACATGCTTTGAGTTTCATAGTGAGTTTGTCATTCAATTTGGATAAGTTAAGAGATTCCTTATACAACTTTCATAAGCTTGCTCAAGCTCTTCATCATCACTCTCCAGGATTCATCATCGATTGGCATTCTCAACCGACCTCTTAGGATACTCTGTTCGTCCTTGGTTTGAAGTTGCCATAAGTAAAGGAATTGTTTATGTCCCTCTTCACCTTGATCTTCGTTGTCACTTTTATCTTCATGATTACGATTAATCATCCCAAGTGATAGCGAGGGCTTTCTTCTTCCTCAAGCAGTGGGGCATTCTTGAGCAAAGTGGCCAAATCCTTGGCATTCATAGCATTGGACTCTTTTCGAGTTCTCTTGTATCTTTCCTTTCTCCTTCTTGGCTATAAATTTTGAGTTTATCTTTGCCTTTAGATTTATGAGTATGAGTAGATTCCAAAAGATTAGGATTCTTTTTCAAAAGATTTTTTAAATTCTTTAACAAAAGCGGTAGTAATCTTGGAATCTATCTCACAATCCTCATCAATCCTCTCCAACTCTATGAGCACTACTAAGCAATAGCATCTTTTGAAATTCCTATGTGCCTCATAAGTTTGGAATTTCAACCAAGTGAACTAGCTTGAGGTTGTCAACATCTTGAGCCTCCTCAATAGTAAATAACTTTTGGTTGGAGCAGATCGAACAGGACCTCAAAATTTTTCCTACAATCTTGGATTCGGTATTTTTTCACCTAAATTGAAGCCAGAATTTACAGTGTCACTCAACTTTGCATAAAATTCATCAAAGGTCTCACTATCTTTCATTGAAAGGTTTTCGAAACTAGACGTGAGCCTTTGAAGTTTTGAGCATTTAACAGAAGGAGTGCCCTCATGAATAGTTTGTAAGATATCCCAAGTCTCTTTTGATTCACAATTGCATCTGACTAAACTCTTGGTGTGGCGGCAAAGAGAGAATTGATAGCTTTACTATTCGGCTACTATTTTGGTAATCAATTGTGTCCCACTTATCAATTGGTTTGGGAAAAGTTACTCCATCCTTGGTAATCATCGGTTTAGTCCACCCATACATAATGATTGCCAAACTTTTCATCAATAGATCTTAAACGATCTCATCAAAGCTTTCCAAAATGAATAATTGGATCCGTCAAGTAGGGGTGGTGAACCATAAAATTTCTTTCACGAATTGAATCCATTATCACAAATCAAACAAGATCTAAGCTCAAAAGTTTTAAAAACAAAAGAGCAACCGCTCGATACCAATTGAAAAATCTAGAAATCCCTAGATGTTGATTTGTGATTATGTATCAATTTTAAGCGTTGCATAGAAACCCAATCAAACAATCGGGGACAAATCGACACAATGATTTTAGCGTGGAAAAACCACAATTGGAGCACCTCAATTATGATAAAAAAAAACCACGGTATAGCCACAAAACAATCCACTAAGAAGATATAAAGGAATTACACAAGTATACTCTCAATTACCTAAGCGAATCACGCCGAATTGAACCAACCCCTATGTGCCTCTTCCAACCCCGTCTTCACCTCGGAATTGTCTTGACGATGAGCCACTCGAAATCACAAAAGCTTCGAGGCTCGAATTCTTGAAATCCAGAAGAACAACTCTCTCTTTGTGTAGAACAAACAAATAATCCTTTGATGTATACTCTTTAAACCATGAGTTGAATACTCAATCAAACATCAAAGAAAACTAGCAAAATATCCCCGGATATAAACCTTAATATCCAAGAAAAAGATGCGAGAAGTAATCCTAGTTTTGGACAAAACAAATACTTATAAATCGAAATGCAGGCTTCGCTTGGCGAACTTTCTCGCTTCGGCGAGGAACCAAAAGCGTGTTTTCCATAAGTGGCCGCTCGAACCCGCGTGCTTCCTTCGGTGCATATTCATCTCTTTCAGATTTTTACCTGAGACGGCCTTCGCTCGGCGAGAACTCGCTTAAGCTCGGCGAGCAAGAACAACGAGCAACTTTGAATGCAATTTTGCATTTTCCTTGACGCCCTCGATCCCATTGTGGCCGTGCCGAACCGCCCGGGGACTCTGCCCTAGACCCATGAGCTAACAAATTTCGATCCCTCTCATAATCAGCGAAGTGACAATCTTGAAAGTATTAACATCACAAACTTCTCTACAAGGCACAATTCGGGTTGAATTCACATCTAAACACTCATAGCATCACTGAAATAAAAAGTGCGAAAATAAGTATAACTGAAAAGGAGTTTTGTCAAACGGGATTGCCAAGAATAAAAACTTAACAATAGTCTTGGAAAGATATAAGTCCATGGGGCATTTATTTTGTTGATCATTAAGTTGGTATCACATGCTATAGATTTAGGGTAGAGCTTATGAATGTATATCGCATATGTCACTTTTGTAAATTAACTCTGATTAATGAAAGTCTATTATTTTGTTTATGTCATCTGGTATTAGTCATTTATAGATGAATTATGGTAATTATTTTGAAGTTACATTATACACCAATTAAAAAAGTATGTATAAGATTTGTAATTTTAGTTGTGAATCATTTTGAGAGGCCCTTTCACTTACAACAAATTACTCTGCAAAAATTGTCAAGTGACTATCACATGGATATTTTGAGAAAAAAAATTGTAAGTTTATTCTATTTTCAATTTATGTTATATTTTTCACAATATTTTTTATTGTGTGTTGTGTTTTCTAAACCTACTCGGAAATGGGTTAGGGGTGGTGAGTTTTGAAAATACATGAAAGGCAAAAAAATAATAATAATGTAGAAAAATATAGAATAAATGAAAAGGACAATTTTGCCTTCAAATACTCCAAGGTTACAATTATGGACATTTTTCTACTTGTGTGGATAGGAATTATAAAAATGGCTGTGACCAATGTGGCGCTTGAGGTGGTTCGAACCCGTTTAGGCACAGCTTGGGCCGAGTCGAACCTAACTTGAGACTCTAGGCCTAGGCACAGGCCATCATTTTAAAGTCAGGCCCGACCTATCGGTTGTAAGGCCCAATCAAGGCTGACCATGGCTCGCCCAAGGCCAGTTCTTTTTAATGGAAAATAATAAAATTTTAATAGAAAAATTTAAAAAACAAAAAAAAATGTTCAGACACCTTAAGCCCAACCAGGCCTGGGCCGAAGCCTCCCAAGGCCAAAATTCCCCACAGGCTTGGGCCAAATTTTCTAGATAGTGAGTCGACTCGGTCAGGCCACGAATTTTTGGCAAAAGCCCACAGGATCCAGACATAATTTGGACCAAATTTACATTCCTATGTGTGGACATGGTGATGGAGATACTTAGCTTTTTGGTGGAGTATTTTTGTTAGTCTTCCCCATTTTCATTAGACTTTTTGTGCCTAAGAGAGTTGGTGGAAGCTTGGCTCCATTTTTTCTTAGCATGCTTTTGAAAATTTTAAATTTGAGCGATTTGTAAAAGGAAAATAAAATAAAATAAAGAGTTGTTGGAGAACTTGGCTCCATTTTTCTTAGCTTGCATGTGAAAATTTTAAATTCGAACAATTTGAAAAAGGAAAAAAGAAGTTAATTATATTTTTCATTCATATAATTGGATTCTAATTTCACATTAGTTTCTATAAATTTTTAATTTGAATAATTTTGTTCTTATACTTTCAATTTAGTTTTAATTTAGTAATTCGATCTAAAATTGACATTAAAATTAACAATTTTAATACACTTGTCAATTTTCTAGGGATGTTTTGGGAACATAGAAAAAAGCTGTTTTTTTTTTTGCTTTTTTTAAAATTTTTATTTGGGTTGCTTTTTTACTTTTTTATTGGAATTTTTTGCTTTTTGAAAAGTATTATAATATGGTATCATATCATTTGTGAAAATTGTGAAATTCCCATATTACCCTCATGGGAATATGGTATGCCGTAGTCAATGAAATAAATTTTGGTATTTTGGTAATTTGACATATGACTTATTTATATCTTGCTAAAAGAAAACATATCTAAAATAAGTTGCTTTTTACTTATTTCAAAAAAGCAAAAAATAGCTTTTTCTAACTTCTCAAAAGAGTTTCAATTTTTTTCTCCCTTCTAAATTGGAGATTAAAATTAATAATTTTAGTACAATTGTGACTTTTCTATGGTGTACATATAGACAAAATTAACAAAATTTAGGCGAAAAGACTAAAGTAAAACTAAACTTGAAGTATAAAGACAAAATTATTCAAATTAAAACTATAAGCAATAAAATAAATTTAAATCAAACTACAAGGGCGAAAATTGCTAGTAACCTAAAAATAAAAATAGCGGAGAATTTGGACAAAGTCCTCTCATAATAAAACTTTAATGCATTTAGAACAAGTATAAAAAAATTTCTTTGAAAAGTCCAGTACACACTACCATTACCAAAATATTCATAGTGACTAATTTAATATTTTAACCTTTAAAATGATATAACTTTTGATGTAGATGTTCATGTTTAATAAAATTAGTATTTTTAGAATTCTCTTATCAAGATGTAGCAAATAAGATCTATGTTGACTATAAAATTCTTTATAAAAAAAAATTGCCTTTGAAATTAACGTAAATAATAATATTTTACTTTGTTTCACAATAAAATTTGTATCCTGGAAAATAATTCAAGAACACACTATCGAGTAAAACTTTACTATCATTCTTGAAGAAGACCAGAAGAAAAACAAAACATAGTACATATTAAAAGAGTAACAACAACAACAACTAAAGATGAAATTTTACTTTTATATTTACAAAATAAACTTTACTTTCCCAAATGCCATCATCAATCCACCCAGTCACCACCAATAAACCATCTCTCTACTAAACCAATTTTACTATTAGAGCATGTTAAACAAAATCTAAAATAGTTTAGGAAGTCTCAACACAATATAGAAACTTTTAGGATAAGATGTGAGACCAACTTTTCATCTTCCAATCCTTTTTGTTTATCATATTGTGTGGGTGATTCTCAACCACTGGCCAACAATGTCATTAGAGAAGGCTGGCGAGAATAGATGACACACAGCTAACACCTTGAAGAAAGATTTGGTGATTGGAAGTCCACGGAGGCACTCGGCGATCAAGTCGGTATATCTCTCAAAGACAATCAATAGTGCTAAGCTCCTTGTTGAGAATATAAATTGCATACCTTAGACCCGCGGGTGCCTCTCTTTTATAGTTAACTTAATCCTAGTCGATAGAAGCGACTTCTATGGACTCCCATTAGTCTTACTTTGGACTCCTCATGAGATAAGGATAGATTCCTAAGAACATTATCCTTATCCATCTTGAAATCTTTCCTCATTCTAGGACTCTTGTCCTTATCCGCTTATCTCGAGATTAGATATCTTGGAGATAACCTAAACCCTTGAGATCATCTCGGCCTTCTGACGGGACATGTGGCACCTCGGCTGATACATCGGCGTCACCTTGCCACGTATTGGTACTCAAAAATATATCCCCACAACTACCCCCTAGGTTCTTACCTCGGCATTACGAGGTGATGGAACCTATATCGACTCGGCGATGCCGACATCTGACCAAGATCATTATCATAGGCCGACATGTCTTCTTAAAGATCAAGAACTCCAGAGCTCCTTCCGCGCGTATGAAATTTGTTATTTATAACAACTCATCTGTTTCGACCAGCGTCATTTTCTTCTTGGATCGTGCGACGCGGCGTCTGAATTGAATTATTCTCACGTCGCCGTCGATGCATCGTTCTTCTAGGTTTCATTAATGATTTCTTTGCCGCCGTTTCTGTGTTTTAACAAAAATCATTTCTCCCTCTTCCATTTTTCACTTTTCATTCGATATTCTTGCTTTTTCTCTCTCTTACTTTTTCCTCTCGAATCCGCCATTTGTTCTAAACTTCAAGCTCTGCAACTGCCTATTCCTCCCTCTTGGTGAAGCTTTCGCCGTTCTGTTACTTCTGTAACCATCGCCTGACTTCGGCGATCTTCATACTGGCTTCACTTTTTCTGGTAAGCCACTGTTTCTTTTGCCTTTATCTCTTGTTGCTCTTTATGGAGTTTTGCTTCATCATTTAGTCGCCATTACTGTTTTACTCAAGTATTTGATTTATGAATCTTATATCTGAGTGTGTTTATTTCATGATTTTGCTCTTTATCCATACCTTGAATACTCGTACTGCTCACAATTCCTCTGTAATTTTGTAACTGCTCTTGACCTTATACCCTTCCACACACTCTGTCACAGTGTTCTTAGACGTTCACCCTTGTTCTTGATTCTGAAACTTGTTCTTGTTTTCTGTTTTTTGTGTCTTTTCCAGATTTGTGCCTTCAATCTTCGTTTCCATAGACTTAGGTATGGGATTTGTCTATAGAACCCACAATTTAGGAAAAAAGCTGAAACTTGCATTTACCTAAGTGTTTGCTTGAGGTCCATCTAGGGATGATGACTCCATCATGCCCTCTTGATGACTCCATGTCTTTCCTGTGGTAGCCTTCATTGAGTGTGGACTTGGCTCCACTCAGCATCCTTTTCAGTGAAATACTTTATTATTACAAGTTGAACCCAATGCAACTTTCCATCAATTCCTATCGAACCATCAATGGTATCATAACCTTAGCCAAACAAGAAAACACTAGGATTACTTTTAGGCGACATCCAATATTGCTACACTATGTGTGGCCTCAAAAAAGACAAGCTCGTTTACTACCTCAATGAGGTCCACTTAATAAAATGGTTCTTGACCTCCCTAACTCCAACAAGGGGAGGGGCGATTATTTCATTGCCGAGGCGGGAGTTCGCCCAGATGAACCTCCATCTCTTCCCTCTCCCTTGATCGGTCTTTGTAGAGGGCAATGGTAAGAAACCTGCATTCATACCTTGTTGTTTGTTTGTTTTTTTTTTTTTTTTAAGTCTTTCATATTTTATCTATTTCTTAATATACCTTTTCTTGCATTTGTTCCTAAACCACCAAAAACTTTCGTAATCCTTCATTCCCAACAAGGATTTGAAAAAACTTTTGGACTTGCCAGTCCATAAACGGAAGGCGCCTCTATTTCTCAATTTTATTCCAACATACAAGTCAGCTCTGCCCGACGTCCCTAGGAAGAAGAAGAAAAGCCTTTCTCCACCTTCTGTCACAACTCCACAAACCACGTCCACATCTCAGACAGACCAAGGATCAACCTCTGATCCAACTGAGCAACCGTCAACCTCGGCTCCATACTTGATTCCAATATCCCAACGCCGCCGTCAACGCCGAACAATTTTTTCTGCCAAAATGGGTCACCCAAAACCAGTTGCAAAAGACCTCTTGGCCAGCATTCCTTCTGATGTTGATGCACAACCAACACAAACCCAACTTCCACCAAAGCCAAAACAAAAAAAGACACAGCCCAAGACAAAGGTGACTCGTGGATTACGAGGATATCTTGCCAATTTCAAAGCGGCTCAGTGAGAAGCGCCTCTATCGCGAAGAGGTCATTGGAAACACTTCCATCTGAATCTACCAAATCCAAAAGGCCAAGGTCATCTTCTGCAATGACCTCCGGGTCTAAAAAGCCTGATGCCCCTGGGCCCAGAGATTACTACGGAAGATAAGCGTGTTATGGCTAGTGATAGTGCCGATGATATCAATGTCGGCGTTGCCCTTAATACTGCTCTGCTTCTTCCAGGCGATCTGGAGCGAAATGCCTAGTTCAGTGAGTACAAGAACTACGCTTTGATGCTTCAGCGCTCTGTTCAGGTAAGTGTTTTTGCTTGGTACTGTTTCTTTCTCTCTCTTCATTTCATACCTAGAAAATAACTTTTGTTTTGTTCACTTTCAGGCCATCCAGCATGCCCACTCTTTCTCAATACAATCTTTTGAGAACCGCGAGAAGCTAGCCGAAAAGAAAAGGGAGATCTCCAGTCTTCAGAAAATTAATAAAAATTCTGATCAAAGATGAAGACCTGGAGGATCGGTGAGGTCATTATCAAAGAAGGGCGATCTTGGGAAAAGGTCGGTGCCTGAGGCAATAAACAAAGTTCTTCAAACCTATGAAAGAGGCCGAGGACAAAGTGGCCCGAGCCCGAAAAAGAGCTTCAAGGCGCCTTGGCCACCAAAGAGGCGAAATCAAAGATCTTGAAGGCGTATGCTCAGGACAAAGTGACTCAAGATGAGGAGGTTGAGGAGGTTCCTGAAGATGCTATAGCTGAGAAGGCATTGCCGACGCTCCCCTTGTTGACAAGAGCTTAAATGAAACCCTCGCGAAATTGGCAAGGCTCATGGCGGATAAGGTTACTAAGATGTCTTCCCAACCATCGTCTGAACTTCAAATTCAATAGCTGCTACTCTTGAGAAGTCTTAGTCTTATGTTTTTCCTTCCTTTTTTGTACTTTATTTTTCTTTTTTTGAAGTACTATAAACTTCTTTACATTGCTGATGTGTTTTTAATACAACAACTCTTTTGCTTTTGAATACTTGCATGCTTGCCTTGTATGCCACTATACTTAGAATATTTTACATATCTTCAATATACACTTCATTCCTTGTGCAACCTTCTCTAGGTGACACACCTCAGTTATACAAATGACGATTTTACCTCGGCAAGTACCCAAGTATCTTTCTCGGCATAAGCATGGTTTCACCTTGTAAATATAAAATTTCAACAAGTGTTTGACCTTAGTCTTCAATCTTGTAAATTGTCCACAAATTTCAACAAGTGTTAGACATCATCTCGGTTTAACTTTAACTTGTACATTGTCCACAAATTTCAACAAGTGTTAAACAATGATCTCGGTTTAACTTCAACTTGTAAATTGTCCATAAATTTCAACAAGTGTTAAACAATGATCTCGGTTTAACTTCAACTTGTAAATTGTCCAAATTTCAACAAGTGTTAAACAATGATTTCGGTTTAACTTCAACTTGTAAATTGTCCACAAATTTCAACAAGTGTTAAACAATGATTTTGGTTTAACTTCAACTTGTAAATTGTCCACAAATTTCAACAAGTGTTAAACATATTCTTCTTCTCTCTGCCCCCTAATGTGAACACAGTTCCACTTAGGTTCTCATTATCATGTATTCTAGAGACAATGTCAAGTATCTTGAAAAGAGAACCAGCGAATCTTTATTTATTTACTTGACAAATGGCAAAGGAACAAAGAAATTCTAATGATAGAAAAATTTCAAATTACAAGTGTTGCATGGCCTTGAAACTCTTTGCCCTCATTATCTTCAAGCAATATGCCCCATTGACACCAAGATGATTCTGTAGGGTCCTTCCAATTTGGGCCAAGCTTGCCCTCTCTGAGATCCTTCTTGTTGCCGACGAATTTTCTTAAGAAGAGGTTACCACTCTGAAATTCCCTTGGGTTAACCTTCTTGTTGTAAGATCGGCAAAATTCTTTGGTATCTTGCTTGGTGAATTATGACTTTCTCCTTCGTTCTTCTAGAAGATCTAGATCTCGGGCTAAGAGTACATCATTAGTCGTTCTCTACCCACAGGTTACGATCACCGAGGATGCCAACCTCGATGGAATCCATACGTGCCATAAGCCATGGTGAAGAGGATTCCCTGTTGATCTTCTCGGCGTGGTCCGTATGCCTAGTTCTTCCGTCGCATCTCGGATCACGGCAGAGGTTCAACTTCTATCCATTTAGTGAAATGTCTGTTGCTACCGGCAAGTACTTCCTTTGTCCGATTGCTTGGGCGATTGCTTGCCGAGATCCATGCCCCATTGGGCAAATAGCCAGGCCCGGATCTGAGGTTGGTCTCTTTGTTGGTGTATCGAGATGTGCAAACCTTTAGCATTGTTCACACTCCTTTACATAACCTGCATCTTTACGCATGTAAGGCCACCAATACCCACAGGTGATGGCCCTATGGCGAGTGATCTGCCTCGGCGTGGCTTCCACAAATTCCTTCATGTATTTCATATAAAAAATTTGACTGTAAAGGGTGCACGCACCTTAAAAGGGGTCCAGTGAAGGACCTTCTGTAGAGATGTCTTTCTGCTGTCAGACTGAATCTTGCCGACTTCAATCTGATTTTGTGTGTCTCCTTGTGGTCATCTGGCAGCTTTCCTTCTTTTAGAATGTAACAATTCGTCCATCCGGCTTGGCCCATGTCTACGCATATTGCTTCACGCTCTGTGGTTACTAGTTCAATGCTCGGGCCCGATAAGTAGTCAATCATTATTGTTCTTGCTTTTCCTAGTTGTATTTCACTTGCTAGGTTGTCCAATGCATCGGCATGGCTGTTATCATCTCGGCTAACCTGAAGCAGTCGGCAGTTCTGGAATAAGGCCGCCAGCCTGATGACCTCCTTTGCGTAGGTTGACATTCTTTCATCTCGGGCTGCAAACTCGCCCGTTGTCTGGTTAACTATCAATTATGAGTCACAAAAAACTATTACCTCATCTGCTTGTACTGCTACTGCTAGCTTCAGTCCTGCAATGAGTGCTTCATATTCTGCTTCATTGTTTGAGGCCTTGAATCCCAGACGAATCGATTGTTCTAGTACACCTTATCAGGGATATCGATTACTACTCACCCGCCTTAATGGGTTAGAACTCCCATCAATGAGCAGTGGAAAGAGTCGCGATGTAAATGCTCTGGTGCGAGTTTTCCTCTTTGCTTTGTTCTTTCGCTTTTGCTTGGACTTCTCCTTGCTTGTTTGGACATCGTTTATCTTTGCTCAGCGGGCAGATGTTCGATGGATTACAGCGTGAACTTCGGCCACGAAGTCAAAACACAGCCTTTGATTGTTGTTACGGGCCTATACTCCGGATCATCTTGGCCTAGGGTTTGCCCATCGGCTATTCTTTTGTTAAGTCTCCCTCCTACAATAGGGACTTCAATGGATGTTACATCGGTACCACAATTTTATGGGCCTAAGTAATGGTTCAACTTCTTTGAAGCCATTACTAAAAGCGATGCCAATTTCTCTAAGGGTAGATACCTCGTTTTACTGCGTCGGCTGGGGTTTTGCTTACATAGTAAGCGACCTTTTGCTCCTCTTTTTCTTCTCGGATTAATCTTGCACTTATCGCATGTTAAAGCGCCAATCTGAGAACGACTCCTTCAGGTTACGGATTTGAAAGAAGCTGGGCGTGGTCAGTACTTCTTGATCGGCTAATGCTTCTTAGCACTCCTCTACCCAAGAAAGTCGTGGCTTTCTTCACTAAGATGAAGAAAGGTTTGCACTTATGCGAGCTTACGCTTATGAACTGTTGAGCGCAACCCTTCGATTAGCATCTGCTGTTTGTTTCCGATGTCGGGCTCTTGACTCTAGGATGGCCTTGATCGTCTGGTGGCCTCAATGCCCTCTGGTCACCAAGTATCTTAAAACTTACGGATCAACTCAAATGCACACCGATGCATTGAGTTAAATGAATATGTTTTAAGGATTTCAAAGCTGCTTTTAGATCGTGAGATGACCCTCGGGTTCCTTGGTCTTAACGACCATGTAAATCGATGTAGACTTCTCTTGTTGACCAATCGGTGTTTGAACATTTTGGTTACCAACCTTTGGTAAGTTGCTCTGCATTTTCAACCAAAAAGGCATTACTACGTAAGTCTGCAGGCCTTTTGGAGTGATGACATTGTTTTCTCTTCGTGCAGGGGTACATGGCTATCTGGTGGTACCCCCTGGCATCTAGGAAGCTCATTCTTCCATGCCACAGTGGCATCTACTATTTGGTCAATCTTGGGTTGAGAAAAGCTATCTTTGGGATAGAGCTTTGTTGAAATTTGGTAAAGTCTCTGAGACTCTCCATTTACCGCTCTTCTTCTCTACCACCTTTGTATTAGATAGCCATGTCGGGTAGTGAACTTCTCTAATGGCCACAGCCTCCGAAGTTTGTCTACTTCTTCCTCTCTTGCCGGCGTGCATCAGCGTCGGTCTTCAACTCGTTGAATTCTGAGTTTGGCACTGTCCACATTGATTTGTGGCAAGTGACCTCGAGTCAATGCCGGGCATTTAAATAAGGTGTCGAGCAAACACCTCAATATTTGCTCTCAAAAAGCTTCCAACTCTTTTCCTCTTCTTGGCTAAGCTCGCCAGAAGAAAAGTGTTCTTTATCCCATCTGGGCGAGATTTTCTTGATGCCTCTTCGCTCTTCTCGGTGGCTCCTTGCCGGCGTCTTCTAAGACTTCACGTCCTCATCTTCAATTTACGCATTTTAAGCTCTCGTATCTGCGGGTAGATTTCATTGCGACTATGGAGCAATTCTTTACTGCGGTGATCGCCCCTGACTTCCTCTATCCCATGTTCTGTTGGGAATCGCAATAATTTATGCAATGTTGAGGGAACTGCCCCTATTGCATACAACCATGGCCTTCCCAAGATGATGTTGTAAGGGGAGGGTGTGTCAATGATGGTGAATTCTGTCTTGATCTTCTGGTGCGGACTGCACCTCCAAGTTCTTGCTCGGTGGCCATGTCGGCATTCAATTGAACCCAACCATTGGGCCATTGGATTGTTCCATATCGTCCGGGTGAAGGCCGAGCTCCTTGTAACATCGGACGTACATGATATCACAAGAGCTGCCTTGGTCAATCGGGATCGTTTCATGGCACTCTCAACCTAGGGGATACTACCAAGGCATCATTATGCGGATCTTTGGACCATCTCTAGGTAAACGGCTTGAAGGTTATCATTGGTCCTGGCACTCTTACGCGATGTCTTTTCTCCTCGACTTGGTAGACATGTTGTAGGTGTTTTTACATACAGGTCTCCCCCCTGATTTCGTTCTCGTTGACCTTCGAGTGAATCACATTGACTACCTGACTCCTGCCTGAGGTTGCTATACTGGGGGAGGCGGAGCTGCTGGCGCTTAGGGTAATCTTGCCCGTTCTTCTCTTGTCCTGGTCTCATCGATAAGGTCTTTTAGATGTCCTTGTCTCACCAGGTCTTCCAAGTGTGTTTTTAGGGCTCTACAACCCTGAGTTGTATGCCCATCTTCATTGTGGTAGGCACAATGCCTACTAATATTTCTTCCATGAACTCTCTGGAGTCCTTTGGCCTTCTGAAATAGGGTTGATTAAATTTGTTCCAAGACTTTGTGAATTGAGATTGAACACGATTATCCTTTGCTGTGTAGCCCTCGGTTTACTTCTTGCTTGCTTTCGATCCATTGTTACCACGGCCTCGCTTCGAGTCGTTTCCCTTTCTCTTGGTTTATCTCCTTAGTCAGAGCATGTCTTCCTCGGCTACGGCATACTTCTCGATTCTGCCATGAGCTCTACCATGCTTTTGGCAAAGTCTTTGCCAAAGACTTCTATAGTGGACGATTGTCTTTTAAGCGGATTCTTGAATGACCACGACCACCACTTCTTGATTACACTCGGTATTCAATTGAATACCTCATAGTATCTTTTGCATAGGCCCTAAGGCCTTCATCCTTCTTGATCTTCAAAGCCATCAATCGTCCACCCTTAATAGCTCTGACTTGTTTGTCACGAACACGGCCATGAACATCTCGGCGAGCCTTCCCGATCTTCACACTTCTCTTTGGTAGTTTGTGGAACCAATCGATGCAATTTCCCGAGCGATGAGGGAACACTTTGCGAGCAATGGCTCGTTCAACTATACAATGCCATCGAGTTCAAATATAATCCAACGTGGAAGTTGGGGTTTGACTTACCATCGTATATTTGGAACCTCGGCATACTGAATATCTTTGGCGCCTCAAACCTGTCCAACTCTACCAAGAATGGTGTCCTCAGTTTATCTGGGGAGGTTACCTCGGCATCGGCGTTCTGTTGCTTCCTCTTGAGGTAATCTCTCAAGTCTTCTTTTGTCCTCCCAGGGGCTCGGCTATCTCCTGCTTTCAGTCTTTTTGGTGCACTACTTTCGGCTTCGTGGTGAGTCTTCTTCGACCCCTCTCCATGAGTTTTGTCGGCTTAGCACTTTTACCTTTTAATTATCTTGGATGTCCTTTGGGGTCTGCCTCCTTTGTGATCGTCCTCCGTGATTCTTCTCTTCTCGACTCCTTCGTCCGACCTCCTTGGAAGGTCGATGAAGTGTCTTCGCTCCGTTGTGTTGAGGGCTCACGGGGATTGTTTCTGCCTCCCTTCTAGGCATTGGCATTGGAATCGGCGTGTCTGCGGCGGGAATGGTGGTACGCATGGCGTTCTTTTGCATCATGAAATTGACGACCATTGCAGTGCGCCAATTTGTTTGCCATCTCTTTTACCTCTTCGTCCTCGTAGGCACCTATCCTTCCATACACGGAGGTCGTCTTAGTTGTAGTAGCCACTTGATCTGGTTTCTTTGGTGCGTCGCCCGGTCGGCGGCGTCTTTCACTCCATGATTACGATCACGACTTTACGCATTGCATTAGCGTCTCTGTGATATAAAGGTCAATAGGTCTCCCACTCCCCAGCAGTGTCCCCAATCTTTTCATACATCTGTTTGTTGGCCATCTATTCTCTTATCTTTCCCTGAGCGGCGCCAAATTGTGTGGGTGATTTTCCGACCCTTTGCCAACTTAGTAATCAATTTGGAAAGAAGCTGGCGAATAGATGACACTGGCTAACACGCAACAAAAGAAAAGATTCGGCGGTGGTTCGTCCACAGAGGGCACTCAAACAATCAAGTCGATATATCTCTCAAAGACAATCAATAGTGCTAAGCTCCTTTGTTCAAAATATAAATTAAATAACTTAGACCCGCAGGTGCCTCTCTTTTATAGTTAACTTAATCCTAGTCTCGATAAAAGCGACTTCTATGGACTCCCATTAGGTGCTTACTTTGGACTCCTCATGAGCTAAGGATAGATTCCTAAGAACATTATCATATCCATCTTGAAGTCTTTCCTCATTCTAGGACTCTTGTCCCTTATCCGCTTATCTCGGTTCAATATCTTCGGAGATAACCTCGGCCACGCCGAGATCATCTCGGCGTTATGACCAAGACATGTGGCACCTCGGCTGATACATCGGCGTCACCTTGCCACGTGTTGGTACTCAAAAATATATCCTCATACATATACTAGCTAGATCTCTAATTTCCAATTGTGAAGTAAATCAGTCAGAAAAAAGTCACTTAGAAAAAGGCATTAGGTGATAGCGTGGAGTTTGTGGACTTTTCGACCCAAAATAAAAATAAAAATAAAAAGGACCTAATCATTAAAAAAATTGTGTGGATTAAAAGAAAAGAAATACAAAATTTGACTTTTGTAAAAAAATAGATGTTGAGATTTTAATTTTTTCAATTTTAGCACTAATCTTTTGATATTTTTTTTTCAACCAAAACCGTTTGCTTATTGCTATTAAGTAAATTAATGAAGAAATGAATTTTAGTCATTAAACTCATTTGACAACCTATATTATTCTTATAAATTGTATTTAAAACAAATACAAAACACAATTTGTTAAAATTGAAATTAGCAGTGACTAGTGATATCTTTTGAACTCTTAACTTTTACATATAACATTGTTATTATCATAATTTGTTAATTTAGTGAATTTATACTTTAATTCAATTGTTTTAATAGTATTAATTAATTTGATCATATGAATTATTAAAAAAAGAAAAAATGAATTGAATATAAGTCTAGTAAAAATATGTAACGGATTACATTTGATTTTTTGCTCGTAGATTTGGCCTTATGAGTGAGAGGTGATTTTAATTTTTTAAATAAACCCTACCAGCCCATTGATTGGTCAAAACCCAAAAATCCATTAATATATGGGACATGAACAAAATAGTTATGCGGCGGTAAGCAGACCCATCCCATTGTTGACCCCTACTTTATGGGAAGAAAACATAATCACTTTGTCTAAAAGCGTGTGAGAAAAAAATAAGAAAAAGTAGTCTCATGGCCCTATATAATTGCAAGGATACACAACATAGTATATATACACGAGTTGAATCAAATTGAATTTAAACTTAAATCTCAATTGGGGATTTATTTTAAATTATTAAACTCCATTCATTTTGAACCTAATTGATTGAATCGTGACCCGTTAGTAACCATGACATATTGTTGTGGTTTATTATTATTATTATTTGATTACCATAAAAGAGTTATGAATATTTATGATGTATATCATTAAATGAGAGTTAAATTTTGTGATGACAAAAATTATACCATTTTATAATTTTATGTTACAAAATTTTATAATTTTGCTAAATCATAATATTAATTGTAGCTATTTTTATCAATTTTGATGATAGAACCACGTGGAGTCTGCTAGTGTAGACACCCCATTTTTTACCGTCCTCAAGACTTGGACGTCACCTTTTGAACACTCGGTGATCATCCATGTTTGTGTTCCTTTTGAGTTCCCGAAGGTCTCGACTCTGCATACTGCCTTAGGATCTCTCAACTTGATTGTTTTGTGTTTGGTTTTGCACCAAACACTTGTTGCTTACGAGGGTGGGAAATAGCTTGTTGGCCATCCCCACCTTATCGGCCATGGCTTGAGGCCACTGACCATGTTTTCTTGCCACGGCCATTAGTGATGGCCGATCGACACTCTTGGTGGTCGTGGCCACCTTTGTTGGTCAAATGGCCACTTTTGTTGGTTGACCCTTTGTTTATACTTTGGCGGATATTTTTGTGCCAGTAGCTTAGCACCCACTTTGCACCCCCTCCATACACGTGTATGGAGGGATTTCCCTCGTGCTTAGCTTGTTTTGTAAGCTTTGCAAAAGGGAATCTCTATAAGAGGAGGGCTTCTCCTCCCTCCTCAAGGGTTACAAAAAATTTCTAGAGGTCTGGATTAGGGTTAGAAATAGTGTATCTATCTCTATTTCTCTCTCTCTTTTGCTCTTTGTGTGTGTTTAAAGGGGTTTTGTTCTTAGTTTTGCACTAGGACACCTAGTTCTACACCTTACCTTGGTTGCTGAGGAGCCAAAGGGTTATTCTTAAAGGTTTTGAGCTGGTTTAGACCTAAGGAAGGCTGCTGGAGCATTGTTCTTGAAGAGGTCTACAAGGGTAAGAACTTTCCTTTAAATACCCCCCTTTGCATAGGCTTTTAGCCATCCTTTCATCTATTTTTAAGCAATTTATAACATATAAAAGTTCTAATTTTAAGTGCTTAAAATAGTTGTTTAAGGTTGCTTTGGTGTTTGGGGTTGTTTGACCCTCTTAGGCCTTATTTGGCCTCATTTTGTGCATTTTGGTGAGCTCAGGACCACCTTGTCTTGGCCTCCTCACCAATGAAATCGAGAGGATTTCAGTGGTAGGAATGGTGCTTTAAGGTTCTAAGAAGGAGAGGGCCATCCCCTCTCCTCGTTGTCTTCAAAACTTGCCATTTTAGCCTCATGTGTGAGCATCTTAATTAAGTTCATGTTGGCCATGTCTTAGTTGTTATTTGTCCTTATTTTGCCATGATATAGCACTTTTTTTAATTGGTTTAGACACACTATGCTTGCCTTGCATACTTGTCTTGTAATGCCATTATTTGCCTCAACATGTACTTAGCATTTAGACTACTATGCTTACTTGTTTTGGCCAAGCTTTGTGAAGATTTTATGCATGTTTTAGTATGCTTAAGGTCTGTTTGTGGTTGTTTTGGCCATCCATGACATGCTTTGTATAGCCACCTTGCATTTTGGCTTGTTAGCCTTGGGTGTGTGAGTGTTGAGCATGCATTACTTGGCTTGTTTCAATGGTTTGGCACCACTTACAACACCATTTCAGTCCTTGTGGTATGCTTGTATGCTTACATTTGATGCCCCTTTAATGCTGTAAAAGGCTTGTGCCTTATGCTCCATGTTTGGACCTTTGTGCATGCCTTTAGACTTAGGCCATTTAGATGACATCTATGTGTGCCTTTGACCTTGTTTTGGTCTACCTTGGGGTGGTTTTGAGTCACCATGGCCCTTTGGTCATTTGCTTCATGTGTCACTTGGCCATAGTTTAAGTCCTTAGGTTTGGATTGCATGCCTTGCTTGCATTGTTAGGTTGATTTGGCATCATCCCTTGTGTATTTTTAGAGTTTGCTATGCTTGCCATTAGTCCATGTTTATCCTCTTTTAAGTGTGCTTAAAAGTTTCTATTTGATGCATAAGTGTTAGACTTTGTGTGCATGAATGTTTGTGTGTACATTGGCCTTGCATGTGGTCACATACTTGGCCCATAAGCATCTTGTTACATGCTTAAATGATAGTGCATTTGGCATGCATTCTTCTCTTTGTTTTGGTTGCTTAACATGTTACATGTTTTGTATGTTTGCATGTTGGCATTGCATTTCGCATGCTTGTTAGCTTGCACACTTGTTACATGTTTGCATGTTTACATGCTTGTTGGCATTCTCATGTTGCATACTTAGCTCACATGCCTAGGTTGCATTGCATTGAGCATGCATGCCTTGTCTCTTGATCAAGTGATAGAGGTTGGGCCTATTATTTGTTTATGTGCATTTCATTTCACATTGAAATGGCCCACTTGGTTTCTTGGGCCATCACGCATCGAAATCTTGCCAATTGGTGGCGAAGAAAGTACCATCCTTTTGAGTCATAAACATGAAAAGGGGTGTGGTGGTGCCCACATTGCTTTGAAATGTATTGTCATACCTTGTTTGTCCTTTGTTGTTGTCAAAACACGATTCTGCAGGCATAGATGGCCGACCGACCACATTGAGTGGCGGCCAACCACAAATCTCTGGCCGATAGCCATACCAATGGTCGATGACCACTTTCCCATGGCCAGTGACCATTCCTCATGGCCGGTGGTACCCCAATGTGTTCAGAGAGTGCTCCTTGGGACTTGTGCAATTTTCAGAGGCATAAAAGCAGTAGCAATGACTTGTGCATGGCGGTGGATTTTCGGTAGTCGAGCACCCATACATTGGACCCCTTCAGGTTTGTTTATCACTTTATTAAGCTTAGTTAATTTGTAACTAATTAATTGGTTTGTAACTATTTAATTAGCTTGTTAGTTGATTAAAATTGTACTATTGTTTTGGTCCCTCCGAGTGAGGCGAATTTGTAATAAGTGTGCATGTGTGTGAATGTCTTACCCCGTCTTTCTCCCTTTTACTTACACTTTTGATGGTTAGTATTAGGGCATATTTCAATTAGCATCCTTATGCTATGCATGCGTGCATTCATTCATCTGTATTGCATGCACCGGGCTCGGCGCATTATACTAATTGCATAGTATTTCAAATCTAACTTGAATACATGTCATCTGTGCATCTCATATGCCATTTTAGATTAGCCAAGCCTATTCTAACTGCATTTTGCTTGCGATGCATTAGCGATCTTAACACGGACTTGGATCATACATTTGATTACTAACATGTTCCCTGTTTTGGCTTGGAGTACTTGGTGAGTATTTATGCTTTAGCATCTCGCATGAGTGTGAATGTTAACATGAAAACATGCTTGCCATGAGGCTAACTGCTTAGTTGATTTACTGCTTGAATGCCTGTGGGTGAAGGTTGGATTGCTTAAGTTGGAACAACTCGTTGAAATCCGTGTTTTAGCCTACTTGCGAGTAGCAAATTTCAAACTGTCTTTCAAATGAGCGGATATGCAATGCTTTGTTCCAAATTAGGCGATCTTGTCTATACATGTGTGTTGTGCGCATCACATAGTAAGATTAGCTAATCAACCGGAATAAGAGCACAATAATGTTTTCAAAACTAGATATCATGGTTAATAGAGGCCGATCTTTGATCTGCGAGCGGGGGTGCTCATAGATGACCTTCCCCAATCATACCCAAGTTCCCGAGCCAAGGCAACTTTGGTGATGACGGACACGTGGCCCTAGGCAACGAGTCAGGGTTTCCTAAATTCCCCTATAAAAATATTTAGGTGGAGACTCTGTATCTAGCAAAGCAGTCCATGTCTGGCACTTCTTTCAAAAAAATCTGTTTTCAAAAACAATTTGCCGGATTTGGACTCTTTGGTGATTTATCAATCTTGCATTGCACTTTGCAAGATCAAATTAAGAACTGTGACATTGAGTCCGAACTGTAGTGAGCCCAAATGAACAAAACGGGGGATTCCCTCCCAGGACGTTCGGGGACGTCTACGGCTAGCCATGCCTTTTTTGGGTGATTGGTTTGCCGCTTGCTTAGCTTTTGTTTATATATAATTTTTTAATCAATTTCTCTGCCAGCACAAGGCAGAGAAATAAGGAGACTTGGATTGCTTTTGATTGTTTCCATCAAACACCTCTCTATCTTAGTTATCTCTCCCCTTCTGAAAAATTTTTCTTTGGTTATTTTTTTTTTATTATATAAAATCATTGTTTCATCAAAACCTGTTAGGTTTTAGACCCTAGTTCCATAGATCAAATTGTAGAGGGTTCCGAGGGCTCCGATTTAATCTGAACAAATCGAAATTTTGTCGCCAAAAATTTTATTTTCTTGGAAGCTCTTGGATCAAGGTAAGGATTTTTTCTACACATCTTTATGCACCTTTACTTGATTATATGGAGCTTAAAGTTGTATATAATTTAATTAGAATTTTTGGAAAATTTGTGATTTATTTGCTTAAAAGAAAAATTTTGAGAAAAATAAAGAGTTGATGCCCAAATTGCGAAAGTGTAAAGTTGGAATATGTTTGTAAGGTTATGAAAGAGCTATGTCTTAAATTTGAACAAAAACAGACTTCGACTCGATCGGTTTAGAAGTTTTTACCAGTTTGCGACCAAAAGAGCATTTTTAAAGAAAACAAAGGAATTATGTTTAACTTTTGCAGCTTTTGATCAAAATAAGATGTCATAGTTGAATAATGCTTGGAGAATGAGTTTGGAAAGAAAATGATATTTTCTTAGGCATTAACGGTATTATTTTGCTTAATGTATCTGTTGGAATAAAACGTCTGGTTAAAATGGACCTTGAGAGGTTACTGGACGTGATTGTGATATGAAAACTAGTGTAGTTGTTCATATTTGATGAGATGTGGAATAAATTGTATTTATCAAAAATTTTGGAATTTAATTGTTTAAATTTCTATTTAGAAATATTTGTTTTGGGCTATCTGTGGAGGATAGCCATGATTGTTGTAGAAATGCATAAGACTTAGGTAAATTGAACCACATTTCCTCATTTGTTGCATTGGACATTGCATTACATTCATTTCATTGGAAATGTATCTGTTTTTGAGAAATGTTTGAGAAATGTATCTGTTTGCGAAAGGATGAATACTTGGTGAATTTGGGTAGGGGATGTAGAACTGCGCGGTTAAGTATTGAGCCTTCCAGTTTGCTGGTAAAAATGACAGTGGTAATACATTAGGGCCTACTTGGAGACACTCACCTAGAGATTCACAGAGCTTGTATTCATGTAACAGATATGGTTTAAAATGGAAATGGCTTTATATCTGTTGTTGCATCTCAACATTGCATGTTTTATAAAAAGAGAGATAAACTGTTTTATCATGAGCATGGCATGACCATACTCATCTTTAGTCTTGTCATGGTTCATATGTTGTGTAGTATATCTCTACTAGGCTGTGGCTCACCCTATAAGGGAAACCTTTTCAGGTACAGGTGCTATGCCTTCACCAAAGCATTGACTTGGAAGGACTCGGAGCTGAGGCTTCATTTTTGTTTTATAGTTATTTGTTGAATGTAAGCCTAGGGCTATATTTGCGTTGAGTTGAAACTCCATTTTGTGTAACCAAGAATATTCTTGGATAAATTTGTAAGCCTGTAGGGCACTTATTATCTATTTGGCTTCCATTTCATACTTGTTATAAAAATGCATGATTGGGATTGGAACTAGGGCATTGAGATGTGAACAGTATGTATTTGGAATTTAGGATTTAATGGAAATGGATGTATGGAATAGTTAGCTATATATATGTGTTTGTTTATCAGGTAGGTTTTGTTGCATAAATAGATTTTTGGGGCGTTACAATATATAGATCAGAACAACTAAAACAAGCATCCTTAATTATTGGAAAATTAGTTGTTACACACCAATTAAAAAGTATGTATAAGATTTGTAATTTTAGTTGTGAATCATGTTGATTAATTCTAAGATTTGTAATTTTAGTTGTGAATCATTTTTAGAGGCCTTTTGCTCATGGCCAAATTACTCAACAAAAATTGTCATGTGACTATCACATAAGACATTTTTTAGTAAGAAATTGTAATTTTATTTTATTTTCAATTTATGTTACATTTTTCCATGATAATTTTATTTTGTGCTATGTTATCTAAACCTACTCAGAAATGGGTTGGGAGTGGTGAGTTTCGAAAATACAGCAGAGACAAAAAAATAATGTAGAAAAAATTAGATTATATTAATTTCAAGCCTATCCCTCTTTCTCTCTCTCTCTTGAAAATTGTAGCAAGCCTATTTCTCATATTAATTTCAATAGAACTGATGGATTAGTAGTATGTTGAAAATTGTGTACATAAAAATTTAGATCATACTTATTTTGAGATAAACATTGTCCAAAATTTGAAAAACAATATTAAACGTTAAAAATGAATATCTAGAGATCTTAACTTGCAATACAGAGGTTAATACTTACCTAGTTGTATCATTGACCGAAGGGCACTCAATGCTAAAATTAGTAACAACCCTTTAAAGAATACTCGATAGCCCAAATATATTAATTTTTTGCTGAAATTTATTTATTTTCCTTTGTTTAGATAAAAAATTATAATCTAATATGTAAATTAATTTTTTTTCTAATATATTCAGGGTCTAATTAATTTTTTGGAATAATTTAGGAGATTAAAATAAAACTTCAAAAGAAGTTTCAATGCCACATCAGTAAATTCTGTTTTATTATAAACAACAATGGACAATAAAGATAAAATTGATTCAAAATCGAATTATTAAAGTATAAAATTAATATAAAAATATATAAGTTAAATTGTTTTTTGAGTGATAATTTAGAAGGTAAAATGAAAATTACACTATTTGAAATCATAATAAGCCAAAGGCCTTGTAGCCTGATAGCATATACATATAGGTTGGCTTGCCAACCAAGTGGCTCGGGTTCAAGTAATCTCCTTTGTTAATTCTCCCTACCCCCACCAACCCACAACATCTAATATTTAATCTCAAATCCCTCTATTTAAAAGTCACATCTATCTAAACGGACCTAATAAATATTTAACAATTGAAGTCTATGACGTTTTGCGATGGGAAGTTACAAGTTCAATGTGTTTGTGTTACCCTTTCCCCTACTAATAACTAATACCTATTGATACATACCGTATGATACAAAAAATGCAATAATATTTGATTTTTTTTTTATCCCTTCAATGAAAATTTAAATGAAAATGCCTAATTATAATAGAATATGTTGTAAACTGAATTCTTAATCCTTTGGTTAGGAATTACGAGCACTAGTTATTTATTGGGGTCATGATTTACTTTGTCTCTTTAATTTGCACAAATCTTTTCTAAGTCTTTATTAGGTGAGGATAATATAGGTAAAAGATTATTTATCAATTTTTTCACCACTCTTTAATTATTAATTTTTTATACACAAGGACATTGACACTTGTTGTTTATGGAAAATGCTAGAAACCCCAAAACTTCCATCAAAATTTTTACTAAATGTTTCACATGAGTGTAGATCCCCCACTCATGTGAGATATTTAGTAGAAACCTGATAAACTTAGGTGTCTAGCATTACCCATTGTTTATAGACTTTTTTCGATGGTGTCATGCATGCTAGTATGTATTTTTGACACTCTCTAATCCCAACTATAAAAGCACATCACAGCCATTAGCTTCATCATCCAAGATTGGTAACTTAGTTTGTTATGCAACATGGGTTCATCTTTCTATCTTCATGTGTTCATGCTTTTGTGTTGTTGTTTTCATCTTTCTATAATGTTGACTAACTCTTCCTCTTCTACGCAACTATTATGGCCTGAAGATGAGAGTTCATCCTTGCTCCAGTTCAAGCATAGCTTTTTTATTAAGAAGTCTGATTCAGGTGATCCTTCAGCTTATTCAAAGGTTGAATCATGGAAGAAGTTCGAAGGAAAAAGCAATAATTGTTGCTCATGGGATGGCATTGAGTGTGACCATGACAGTGGTCATGTGATTGGCCTCGACCTCAACAGCAGTTTTCTCTACAGTTTTATCAACTCCAATAGTAGCCTCTTCAACTTGGTTCACCTTTAGAGGCTGAATCTTTCTGACAATCACTTCAATTTTTCTCAAATCCCACCTAGAATCAAAAACCTTTCAAGGCTAACTAGTCTAGACCTATTCTACTCTTCATTTTTTGGTCAAATCCCTTCAAATATCTCATATCTTTCAAAGTTCATTTACCTCGATCTCTCTAGAAATGAGCTGAAACTTGAAAAACCTAATTTGTAAGACCTAGTTCAAAATCATACCAACTTGAAGGTACTTGACCTCCATTCGGTGAATATATCTTCTACGGTGACTCGTGCTTTGTCGAATATGTCTTCACTAACAACTCTTTTTCTTAAGAGTTGTCAGTTGTATGGTGAATTCCCAAAAACCATTTTTCAACTACTAAACCTTCAGATTCTAAGCATGGCTGAAAATGACAATCTCACTGGTAATCTGCCTAAATTTCACCATAGTAGTCCCCTAAAGGAATTGTCAATATAGGGGACGAGTTTCTCCGGAATTGTACCCGATTCAATAGGTAACCTTGAATCCATAAGTTTTTTGGATTTATCAGGATGCAAATTTTCTGGGATGCTTCCAGCTTCGCTCGGTAGTGTGACCAAACTCACTGTTTTGGACCTTGGTTCGAACCAATTTTGGGGGCAAATTTCTACATCATTTGAAACCTATCACAACTAACTTTCTTAGACCTTCCATTGAAAATAATTTTGATGTACCAATTTTACCTTTGACACTTGGTAAGCTATCCAAACTCCCTAGATTATACCTTGTAGATATAAAAAATACGTGGTGAGATACCACAGTTTTTAGCTAACCTGACCCAACTATCCTGTTTGTCTCTCAAATCAAACGAATTAGTTGGTCAAATTCCATCTTGGCTTATGAACCTCACCAAATTAACTCTTTTAGAACTCTCAGACAATCAACTACAAGGCATGATTCCAAGCTCAATATCTGAACTCAAGTATCTTGAAGATCTTAATTTTGCTGGAAACAACTTGGGTGGTAAAGTCAAGCTTGACATTTTTTTGAAGCACTGAAACCTTCTTCACCTTGATTTGTCAGCCAACAAATTAACGGTGCTTACCAAAAATAGTACCAATGCTACTATTCCGAAGTTTAATATTCTAGGATTGGCATCGTGTAACTTGAAGAAGTTCCCCAATTTCCTACAGTTCTAGGATGAATTGGAGATGTTCTCTTTTAGTGATAACAAAATTCATGGTGAAATACCAACTTGGTTTTGGAACAAGTCGAAAGAAACTATGGTAATGGTCGACCTTTCGCAAACTTTTCTAACAGGTTTTGAACAGCATCCAGATGTCATTCCATGGTGGTCACAAATATCTTTAGACCTCAGCTTTAATATACTGCAAGGATCACTACCAATTCCACCACCGTCCATCCATGTTTATCAGGTCCCTGGTAACTTTTTATCTGGAGAAATTCCACCATCAACAATCTGTCACAATAGTTCACTTCAAATTCTTGATCTGTCTGATAATAATTTGAGTGGCACAATTCCTGAATGTTTGTCCAATTCTAGTGATTCTCTGTTAGTGCTCAATCTAAGTCTCAACAATTTTCACGGCATTATTCCTCACATGATGGGATCAACTTGAAGATGATTGATCTAAGTCAAAATCATTTACATGGGTTGGTGCCAAGATCATTGCAAAATTGTACATTGCTTGAGATTCTTGTTCTTGGAAATAATCAAATCGAGGATACTTTTCCCTCTTGGTTGGGAGCACTTCCTATGTTACAAGTTCTTATTTTGCGATCTAACAGATTTCATGGTGCCATTAACGTTTCTCAAGCCAAATTAAATTTTGTAAAATTACGCATCATTGACCTCTCTGACAATGGTTTCTCAAGAAACTTACCGTCAGAATACTTCGAAAACTGGAATGCAATGACAATGGTCAAGAGAGACAAGTTAACATATATGCAGGCAAGTCAAGAAGTTCCAATTGCAACTGTAAATTCAAGATTGATAACCTCAACTTTGTATATGCCGCCTTACATGTATTCAGTAACAATGGATAACAAAGGCACTATACGAGCATGAAATAATCTTGTCATATAATCATGTTGATCAAGTTTGCACTCCTCCAAATGTCGTCACTTTACTCCCTGAAAACACAAACGTGAGATAGCCGGCGGGTGTGTACCGGATACCTCTCTGATGCCTAGGTCAGCAAATAGACAATAGATGAAAAGCTCTGTGTATTTGAGAGTCAAAGTTGTGATACCTGTTTATAGGTCCTACTATGAGCTTTTATAAATTATGTCTGGCACAATCCTAGTAGGATTCTAACTCTCCTTATAAGAGTCCTCCTAGGAATCACAAATCCATAGCACAATCCTAGTAGGACTCTAACTCTCTATAGCAGAGTCCTCCTAGGAATTACTTTCCCAAGGATAATGTATATCCTGATAACACCTTACTCACTGCTAGCCAAGTGAGATGGCTTTCCCCTTTGTCTAGGCCGATGCAACATAACCGAACTAACTCACTTCGGTCACGCCTCCAACTAAGTAATGAAGTGGAGGCATCGGCCGAGCTACACCTAGCTCGGCCCTCCATCTTACCAAACACCTCGGCTAGCCCATGGGCCTAGTTTTAGGTAGCTCAGTCAACCCCTTTGCCCAGTTTGGTACTCAGACAAAAATGGGACTGAGCTACTTGACGTCCAAACTCCAGCATTTAGTCCGACCCAAAACAGAGATTAAAGGAGCACGACTCAACCCAATTTTTTGTTATAAATTACCCTCTCAATTGCCCCTTAATTCCATCTGCAATGCATGATTTGGGATTATTCTTCTCCAGCCGAGCTAAAACATTCAAGCCAACCGAGCTCACTTTCTACCGGGCTACCGATTTGCCCGATTCATAAACGTCTTGTCAATTGCTCTGCACGCCGTTCCGCCTCCCAAGCACGTCTGAATCGTTATCTATTCCCCTGGAGACGTGGCTTGCTCCCACTAGTCAAGTACAACTGTCACAGCCGTCTTTGTACCTCGAAAATTTTGAACAGTCCCATCCATTTTTGTGCTTTAAACAAAAACCCCTCTTTTGAATCAAAACACTCCCCTATTCATCTTCTCTCTCTCGCCTTCTGAGTATCCATACTCACGGGCCTAGCACCTGCAAAGCTTGTGTTTTTGGTTGGCATCCCTGCTGTCTTGATCTCCGTCCTTTCATTTTGAAATTGTAAGTGGCTCAATCCCCTTTTTTTCCTTTTCATTTCGTGAGTATATAAATAGTATAGAGAAATATATATATATATATCATATATATTTTTCAAAACACCCTCCTGTAGTTTTCACATAAATGGGTAAGGATCACTAAATCCCCAAAAACCACACACCCAGACCTCAATGACACTTTAGCTGGGTTCTTAATCAATATGGAATGCGATCCTTTTTTATCCAATAAAACACCACGACCGAGATAGGAACTTGTTTGTGATAGGTACGTACTTGACCGAACTAGAAAACCTCACCCAAAAACTGAACTAGGTACCTCCAACCGAGCTAGCAGCCTTGTGTTGGCCCTTCTGTACGACCGAACTGAGAACTCCCCGTCATCCGGATGTAACTGAGCTAAGCCTTTACAATTCTTCTGTAAATTGACTGTTTACTTAGTCTAGTCCAGTTGTCTGGGCATAACACTTCTTATTTCCACTTTGCAGACTTAACTAGGTTGGCCAAGCAAGCCCTTGCACCCTGCCCCGAGGCAGCTTTGCTCAACCGAGCCAACCAAAGCCTCAGTCGCGCCGAGCTAGGCTTAATTTATTTACAACTTTAAGTTAACATGGGTAAATACCGGTTTCTAGTGGACTCTCCTGCAGCCATGACCGAGTTCCGAAAAGACTATCAAATTCCTGACGACGTTCATCTTTCCCTAGCTGAACTAGAAACAACACCCTGAGGCAAACCGAGCTTTCGTCCCGTTTACCGTGATATCGATTGTAGAGGCCGGCCTTCGGTTTCCCATTCAACCACTTATATGCGAATTTCTTAGGCAAACAAGACTTTGCCCAACCCAACTTTCCACAAACAGTTATAGAATAATAAATGGCATCGCCAAGCTAAACCGTCGGCTCGGCCTCAACCTCGAATTGGCCGAGCTCTTTCATCAGTACTCACTCAGCCAAAATGACGATGGTTAGGTATACTACCTCAGAATAAGAAGAGGCTGAGAAAAAAATTATAAAGAACACACTGGACAAAAACTTAAATGACTATGATTTCTTTTGGGTTTCTGTAAATTTTGAAGACCAGGAAGCCCAAATACCGGGCTACAGTATAAACTGGAACAAAGGAACTACTGGTAAGAATACTTCGGTTCAAACTTACTTTGTTGTCCCAGCTTACCCACCGTGCTAACCCTTGGTTTTCTTTTGTGTAGACTTAAACCAGCTTAAATCACAATACCAATACGCCAATCGCTCTTCGTGCCGCGCTCCGATACTGTAATCGAGGTTAGGCCCAGCTGCTAAACTTCGAGCCGACCTACCGGTATAGTGGAAAGAGAAAGGTCAGGGTAACTAACTTTCTTTTGGAACCATCACCAGAACCGAACCCAAACTTGCCACAAATCAACCTCATTCCCCTTACTGAAGAACAAGAAATGGCCAAGCGCCAAGCTATTCGAGCCCTAATCACTGAACAAACTTCCACTCAAATTGCCAAGATTCAGACCGCGTTGCCATAGGCCGGTCAGACACATGAGGCAGTGGTAGCCCTCCTCGCTGCCTGAGCTTCGTTATCTCGGCCAAGCAAACGGCCTCGTACATAAAGCCTAAGGGAAGAGGATGAGACATCCCAAACCGAGCTTCAAGAAATAACACTCTCCCAAGGTTGTAACCGACCTAGCTCTTCAAACGCTCCCACCCCGCCAGCATGGGCACCAACAGCCACATTCAGGGGTCACGCTATTACGGCCTCTGACTCTGTCAACGCCGAGAAGGACCACCTATTGGCCATTCAACCTAGCAAAGAGTGTCTGCCTTCCCACCGACATGGAGCGGCATGAGGGCTTGACCGAGCTGAAGGCTATTCGCTCGGCATCAAAATCAATGATTCTGGTAAGTCCCAAAAATCCCATCAAACTTTGAACAAAACATTTGTTACAGTCCTAGTGCATTGGTTGTCGTCTAACTGCCCTGAACTATGTAGGCCCTGTAGAAGAGCCAGGTGGCTCACAAACGAGTACTTGAGCTCGGAAGATGGTACGGTCAACCGTCGTCGAGGCAGAATCCAGCAATAGAGCTAAAACGCTTTTAGGCCGGGCTAGGTAGAGGTTGTACTCGAGACTTACGGTGGTCAATCAGCTTACGACAAATAGAAGGCCTTAGCAGAGAAAAGAGACCGTTATATACGTGAGCTTGCCAAACTGGAGAGGAAGAAGAATGCCAAGTTGGAGGACCTAAAGACAAAAATACATGTGGCAAAGGACCGAGGCTTTAAATAAGGAGATGAGACTTATGTCCAACAGTGTGAAGCCTCCAAGGATATCTTCTTCAAGTCTGGTGAAAGCCGCATCTGAAAGCTTCGATTCTGATACGACAAGCCTTCCTGCATCCCCCTCCCTACTTCATACCGGGCTACATGGCGAACTATGCCAATGTGGTCCAACAAAAGTTCCTTCAGGAGGGGGAGGGGGAGGAGGATGAGGTCCCAGCTCCTCAGAATGCGTCCAACACTCAAATCGGCCCGCAGTCTGCCTCTCCTACTCCAGTGGGCTCCAGCCCACCCTTGTACACTGCAAGCAACAAGGCGCTTTTGACCGAGCCCAACCAAGGGGCTGACCCCATAGCCGAGCTACCAGTGGGCGAAATCCGAGTTGATTTGGATGCCGATTTGGACGATTTGTTCACTTGATTTTCTTTTTTTCTTTTGATGTTTGTTTCAAATGAAACTGTAACCGAGCTCGAGCCCCTCCTCGTGTAATGATCTTTCACAAATGGAATGAAATTTGCTATTTTCCAATCTATTTGTTCAGTTTATGCCTTACTTTATGTATTTATCTTTCAACTTTAACCGCGTCAAGTTTAGGCTCTTTGCTCGGTCGCTCTGCTCTAAAGTTTTCTGGCCGAGCTAGTTATCCCGGTCTACAAAACCGACATTTTATATATTTAACTTTTTTCAGCCTAGATCCCTATCTCGGCTAAAGAGAGCTAAATGTTAGCCATACCTGCCAACCTTCTTCAGCCTAGATCCTTATCTGGCTGAAGAGAGCTAAATGTTGGTCACACCTGCCAACCTTCTTCAGCCTAGATCCTTATTTCAGCTGAAGAGAGCTAAGTGTTGGTCATACCTGCCAACCTTCTTCAGCCTAGATCCTTATCTCGACTAAAAAAGAGAACTGAGTGTTGGTTAATCCTACCAAACTTCTTGATTTCCCCTAGCTGGTAATGACTAAGAACAACTTTTACAGTAGAAACAATTATGCTAGAAAAACTATTTATTTTATTTAAAAAAGAAAAATTACAAGTATTTTAAAGAAAAGCTAAAAATAAAATAATTTGAGATTAGCAGTGTTCCACGGCCTGTGAATAGCCTTGTTGTCTCTATCTTCCAAGTGATATGCCCCTTTTCTCGCTAAACCAACCACTTTGTATGGTCCGTCCTAGTTAGGTCCTAACTTGCCATCTCCAGGTACCAAAGTGTTGCCCATTACTTTGCGCAGTACCCAATCTCCAATCTTGAATTGCCTTGGATGCACTATTTTGTTATATTTTCTAGATAACTCCTGCTGGTATGAGACAATGTGAACTAGTGCTCTTTCCTTTCTCTCTTTTGCAAGATCGAGTTCCAATGTTATGGCTTCTTCATTCAAATTTAGGTCAAAATTTTCACTTCTAATAGTGGGGAGGCCTACTTCCAGTGGGATTACTGCCTCCATGCCATAGACCAAGGAAAAAGGTGTTTCTCCAGTTGATCACCGAGGTGTAGTACGGTAAACCCATAAAACATGAGGAAGCTCTTCTGTCCACTTGCCTTTTGCTCTCTCTAACCTTTTCTTCAAACCGTCTAAGACGACTTTGTACGAAGCTTCTGCCTGGCCATTCGCTTGAGGGTATGCTGGTGTAGAGTTGTAGAATTCTATCTTGTATTCCTCACAAAACCCCTGAAAATTTTTCCATTGAACTGAGTGTCATTGTAAGATATTAGAGCCTTGGGTATACCGAATCGGGTTATGATGTTCTGCCAGACGAACTTATTCATGTCTTTCTCCTTTATTAATGTGAGTGTTTTTGCCTCCACCCACTTTGTACAGTAGTCTGTTGCTGTAAGAAAGAACTTTCGGTTGCCGAGTGCAGTTGGAAGTGGTCCCACTATGTCCAGGCCCCACATTGCGAAGGGCCACGAGCTAGTTAATGGTAGAAGCTCTCTGGCTGGTTGATGTATTTGGTGTGCAAACTTCTGACATTTCTCACACCTCTTGACATATTTCTCTGAATCTACTTGCATGTATGGCCACCAATATCATTGTGAAATTGCTCTGTAGGCCAATGATCTTCCCCCTTGGTGACTTCCACATACGCCTTCATGTATCTCGAACAAAAATGCCTCGACCTTGCTGGGATGGACACATTTTAGGTAAGGTCCTGTGAAAGATTTTTTGTATAAGGCTAGTGATAGAGAGAGCCAAAATTGCTATGATTTGGCTCTAATTTTGTTGGCCACTTTCTTTTCTTCAGGCAAGATGCCATCTTTTAAAAACACTATGATGGGATCCATCCAGGACGGGCCTAGTTCGGCACAATATGCCTCGGTTGCTTCAGGTTCCTCAATACTTGGTCTAGGCAGGAAGTCGATCAATAATGGGTGTGGGATAGATGTATCAACCATTGAAGCAAAACCTGCCAGTTCGTCTGCTTTACTATTTTCCTTTCGGCCGATTTGCTCTATCCAGACTACTTCAAACTTCATGATCTCTTTTCTGACTAACTCTTGGTACTTAGCCATCCTATCATCTTTCGCCTCATAGTCGCCTGAAATCTGGTTGACTACCAGTTGGGAATCACTGTATACCATTAGCTTGGTGGCCTTCATGTGAAGTGGTGATCTTAAGCCTGCTAACAGTGCTTCATACTCCACCTCGTTGTTGGATGATGGAAAGCCAAGGTTGACTGCTTGTTCAATTCTTAGGCCATCTGGTGAGATGAGGACTAGGTCAAGTCCTGCACCGTACCTATTGGATGCTCCATCCACGAAGAGTTTCCACATCTCTCTGACGAATAGCTTCTAGCAAATAGAGGGGTCGGATGAAGTCTTGGGATCATAGGTGTTACTAGTGTTTTCTTCCAGGTCGATGTTGTTGTTGGGGTTTGGTCTTCACTGTCTGACTGCTTCAAGTCTTTACTTTTTGATGAGTTCCCACTGGGAATAGCATGGTTTGTTCCTTCCTCCATGCCCCCAACCCTGAATGGTTACAATGTAGATGGGCATCCTCTATCAGGGGCTGCGCAATTCCTGCAGCATTTTTCCCCCTAACTTCGGTTGCGTCGGTCAAATCGACCAGGCAGATGTGATGACTTCCTGGTGTGAACTCAGCCTGGGCTTTTATTGTGGTTCTAGGTTGAAACTTGAATCGAACTGCCCCAACTCTACTGCCCACTTCAAGATTCGTCCAGAAAAATCTGCCCTCTCAAACAAGGCTTTTAAAGAAAAAGCCGTTAGGACAATCACGGTGTGGGCATGGAAATAGTGCGACAACTTTCTTGAGGCCATCATCAGACCTAAGGCCAGTTTCTCTAATGGTAGGTACCTTGTTTTGGTGCCCAGCAAGGTCTTGCTAACATAAAAGATAGGCGGTCTTTGGATTCATACTTCTAACCAAAGACTACACCGATCTTTGTGAGGCGCTAAGTATAAAAAGAGTTCTTCTCCTGGCATCGGGGTTACTAATAATGGAGGAGAGGTCATGTAGTCTTTCAAGCTTTCTAGGGCGCTATCACATTTCTCATCCCACTCAAATTTGGCTTTCAGTGCTTGGAAGAATGGTTGACATCTGTCTGACGACCAACTTATGAACCGGTTAAGTGCGGTAGCCAAGCCGGTGAGATGTTGTACTTCTTTGACTGTGTTGGACCTCTCAAGATCTTGGATGGCTTTGATCTGAGAGGGATCTGCTTCTATACCTCGGTTGGTTACTAGAAAGCCTAAGAACTTGTCTGATCCTACACCGAATGTGTACTTAGATGCGTTTAGACGCAACTTGTGGGACTTCAAAATCTGAAACATTTCATCTAGGTCCCTGAGATGGTCCTTCTCATCCTTTCTTTTGACCACCATGTCATCTATGTAAGCCTCCATCGTTCTGCCTAACAATGGTTCAAACATTTTAGTGACCATCCGTTGGAATGTAGCCCATGCATTCTTTAGGCCAAAGGGCATGACCTTGTAACTATATAGTCCTCTGGGTGTTGTAAATGACGTGACCTCCTGGTCTGGTTCATACGTAGCGATCTGATGGTAACCCCAATACACATCAAGAAAGCTAAGTCGGTTGTGCCCTGCTGTCAGGTCCACCAGTTGATCTATTCGTGGTAGGGGAAAACTGTCTTTTGGGCATGCTTTGTTGACCGTTTTGTAGTCCACACAAACGCGCCACTTGCCGTTCTTCTTTGGCACTACTACAGTGTTAGAGATCCACTTGGGATAGTGTACTTCTCTGATGGCTCCTGCCTCCAGCAAGTTTCCCACTTCTTCTACTACTATCTCTACATGATGGAGTGTCAATCGACGAGTTCGCTGAATAATTGGTCTAGCAGTTAGGTGGACATTGAGTTGATGGCAGATGAAGTTTGGGTCAATGCCAGACATGTCGTATGGCGTCCAGGCAAACACTTCGATGTTAAAGGTTAAGAATTCCATGACCTCTATTCTCTCAGTGCTGGACAAAGACGAGCCGAGCAAAAAGAATTTTTATAGGTTCTTTTCATCTATTCTTACCTCAACCAAGTCTTCCACTGCCTTCTATCCTGCCGCTTTGCCGACATCTACAAACAGTTCGTTGCTTTCTGGCTCTTCCACCATCTGAACAAACCCTTTTGCAGCACGGCTACCGTTAACTGTGACGAAACACTGCTTCGACATGATTTGGTCTCCTAAGACTTCTTCAATCATGCTGGTTTTGTTAGGGAATCATAATGCCTGATAGTAGGTTGACGCCACTAAGCGCATGGCATGCAGCCATGCCCTTCCCAAGATTATGTTGTAAGTGGAAGGTTCCTGCCTTAACTGGGAGGATTATCTTGCCTACTGGCCACTCTGGCATTGAGTTGAAACCAATAAGGGGAGATATCGCAGGTGCCAAGTCTTTGTCCTCCAATTTCAGTTGTTTGAAGGTCTCGTAATACATTATCTCGCATGAGCTTCCTTGGTCAATCAGAATCCGTTTAATGTCAAAATTCTTGATGTGCAAAGTGACTACTAGTGCGTCATTGTGAGAGCAATGTAACCTTGCTAGTTCCCTGTCTGAAAAGGATATGATGTTCGTAGCCTCTATCCTCCCCTTTTTGACGGTAGGTTGTGCACTTAATACCTCTCTCAGGTGCTCAGCCTTTTTGATCATCCCTCTGAGCTCACATACCTGCTCAGGTTCGATGATCCCATGTATAAATACGCCTTGTGGTGGACCGTCGAAGATCCCGTTTAGTGCATTGAGGTCTGGAAATTTGCTGTGTTTCCCCTTCTATGTACTGGTCCAGGTGTCCAGCAGCCACTAGCTGCCCCAGATGTTGCCTCAATGGTGTGCAATTCTCAGTGCAATGCCCCTTCTCATTATGGAAGGTGCAACGGGACCTCTCATCATAGCCCCTTTGTGCTTCTCCCAACTTGGCTGGCCGCTGAACAAAAGGCTCGTCACGTATCTCACTAAGAATCCAGTAGATAGGTTTATTAAATACTGTGGTAATGGCAGTGCGGATTCTTAACTTCCTTTTGTCTAGGTCCTCTCTGTTGGCACGTCTGCCTTGCCCATTCTTACTTGGTTGTTCTACCGTGTTGACTTTTGCCATAGTCTTTTTATCTGGCATCGCTGTTGTGCCAGATTTTGTTTTGGCGCGGGCACTATCTTCTTCTACCCGGATATGTTGATGCACTTTTTCCATTAGGGCCGCCATTGTGAGGGGTGGCATCATTATCATTGAGTCCCTCAGTTTGTTGTCGACTGGTAAACCCCATTTGTATTGTGCGATGGCGAGATTTGTAAGGCAATCCCCAATCTGGTTGAAAGTCTCTCAATATCGACTGTTGTAAGACCTCAGTGTCTCCTTTTCACCCATGTCAATGGAGAGTAGCTGATCAATCTCCACTAGCGTCTTGGTATTCATTCTGAATATAGTCACGAACGCTTCTGCCAACTGTGCCCATAAGGCTATGATGCCTTCTGGCAGCCTTTCGAACCAGGTTAGACCTAGGTCACCAAGGCTGGATGGAAACAAGATACACATTAGGGCCTCGTTTCGCCGGTATACTACCATAACTTGGCAAAAGTGGCTTAAATGCATGTAGGGGTCTGACTTCCCCTCATAAGTGGTGAATTTGGGCTGGTGGAAGCTTGAGGATAGAGGTGCATTCTTAATTGCCGGAACGAATGGCAAGCTCTGTAGCCTTGCTAACACTTTGTCTGCTGGTTCATAAGCAAGGCATGGCATTGGCATTCAGACCACGACACTCTCATATGTCCTAGGGGCCAATGGCTGTAGGACTGAAACCCTACGAGGGTCGTGAGCCCTGGAGTCTTCCTTCCATTAGGCCCTCTCCTCTAGTACTGTTCGTAGGTCCGCTAACTTAGGAAACTCCGAGTGCCTTGATGTTGTCTGATGCGTGTGCAAGGGCTGATAATTGCTTCCCGATGTATACGACCTCTCGGTCCTCGTTCTCTCAGACTTGGAGTAACGAGTCCTTGAGGTCCGTGATAATGTATCGACTGTCCTTAGGCTTTTTCTTTCAGCTTGAGATGGTGTGGCTTGTCTACCACGATCTCCTGAGTGGTAAGAGGGCGTGTTTCCTTTGCGCCTCGATTTCGTTGCCACTTTTTTGCCCTTCATTTGGTGCTTCATGGTCTCCATGTCTGCCGTCATTTTTTTTATTACTACATCTTGCTCCCTTACACGAACCTCCAAAACATGGGGGTCCAATCTCCGCCTCTGTCTCTCAGGACTTTGAGAGCGACGAGGACTGGAGCCCCGTCTCTCTCGTGTGTCCCTCTGGGAGTTCCATCGCTGGGGGTCTAACTCTGCCATGGGTGGGACAAAAGGTAAGCCTTCTCGCTTTCCACCCCCCTTAGGTGTTTGCCCATCAATAGCAGATTACGGCAAATCCTCATCGTGCGCCATTGATTTCTACTAGAGAGGAAAACTTGATTCAAAAGGTTTTGTTATGTGTTGCTTCCCACAGGCGGCGCCAATTGTACAAGCACAAAATAATCTTCTCATATAATCATGTTGATCAAGTTTGCACTCCTCCAAATGTCGTCGCTTTACTCCCTGAAAACACAAACGTGAGCTAGCCGGCAGGTGTGTGCCGGATACCTCTCTGATGCCTAGGTCAGCAAATAGACAATAGACAAAAAGCTTTGTGTATTTGAGAGTCAAAGTTGTGATACCTGTCTATAGGTCCTGCTATGAGCTTTTATAGATTCTGTCTGGCACAATCCTAGTAGGATTCCAACTCTCCTTATAAGAGTCCTCCTAGGAATCAAAAATCCCTGGCACAATCCTAGTAGGACTCTAAGTCTCCTTAGCAGAGTCCTCCTAGGAATTACTTTCCCAAGGATAATGCATATCCTAATAACACCCTACTCACTGCTAGCCAAGTGACATGGATTTCCCTTTTGTCTAGGCCGGTGCAACATAACCGAGGTAATTCACTATGGTCACACCCCCAACTAAGTAATGAAGTGAAGGCATCGACCGAGCTACACCTGGCTCGGCCCTCCATCTTACCAAACACCTCAGCCAGCCCTCGGGCCTAGTTTTAGGTAGCTCGGTCAACCCCTTTGCCCAGTTTGGTACTCAAACAAAAATGGGACCGAGCTACTTGACGTCCATACTTCGGCTACAGAGATTAAAGGAGCACGGCTCAGCCCAATTTTTTGTTATAAATTACCCTCTCAGGCACACATAGATTATATGCAAAAATCCAAAAGGCCTTCATAGCTATTGATTTGTCAAACAACAAATTTGGAAGGGAAATTCCAAAATTTCTTGGAAGGCTCAGTGGACTTCAGATGTTAAACCTTTCCAACAACAATTTCGCTGGAGTCATCCCATCATCCTTGGCAAATTTGACCGAGCTGGAATCATTGGACCTTTCGTAGAACTTGCTCTCAAGAGTGATCCCTCAACAACTCTCCCAACTCACTTTCCTTGAATTCCTAAACATTTCTCATAACCATCTCGCGGGCCTTATTCCTCGAGGGAATTAGTTTGATACATTTGAAAATAGATCATATGATGGGAATTCCAGGTTGTGTGGTTACCCTCTATCGAAGTTATGTGGAAATTTAGAGGCCTCACCACCACCATCATTGAGCTTTCATGGTGATGATTCAAAGTTTCCAAGTGGTGTTGTTGACTGGATTATCAAATTGTTGGGTTACGGTAGTGGGCTAATAGTTAGGATTGTTATTGGGCACACCCTGACCACAAGGTATCATGAATGGTTTGTTGAGAAATTTGGAACAAGGAAGCAAACTCAGAGAAACGGTGCAAAGGAAGAGAAGAAGAAACTAACTCAATAAGCAGTATTTTATTTTGTAATATTTATCCATGTATGCTTTTGTGTAATTTGTAATTTCTCGTTTGAAGTAATACCAGTAACTTCTGCTTGTAACATAATTCTACAAATTGGATATTATAATAAAGAAGAATAAATTTATCTTCATTGAAATGTTGGTTATGCAGTATTAATTATAATCCAAACTAGCTTCTTCTTCTTTTTTTTCTTTTTTTTTATAATAATTATGATTGAATGTGATATAAAAATTATGGACCATTGGTATTGACTATAACTCGGTGATTTTTTTTTCTATTTTTGTTACAATGTTTTTTTTTTTTTTCGTTATGATACCACATAGTGTTAGTTATGATCAATAGTGTAGTGTTTTTAGTTAGAATTTTATAATGGTATTTTGACTCTTAACCTAAATTGGCATTTTTAATCTATACATTTTTTTCAAAATAACACTTAAACAAGGTAAAAGTTTGTTAATGTGACATTTTGTCTAGCTAAGTAATGGACATTCAACTTCAGCCTATGAAAGCCCAAAGCCTTTAGTATTGCAAAAAATTGCTCGGCTTATTTAAATTTAAAACCCAAACCTTTCATGTAACGACCCCAATACGCATAGATTCAACTATATCTTTTGGAATTGAAGCTAGGTGCACGTAAAGTTATTGAAGGTTCGGTGAATGTTTGTGGAGACTCTCATGTGTTATTTTTGGATTTGGGGATTTTGATTGAGGTGGCAATATGATGGTAAGGTAAGATTGAACCAAAGAATTTGATTCGGATAGTTATTTTACGAACAGCTGCCACTCTTTTGCCCTTTTCTTTGTCCACATTTTGAATTTGGATATGAGGTTAGAACCATTGGAAAGCTTATTTCCGGGGCTTCAATTTGGACACAAGAACGACCTAAAACGGAGTCCGGATGGGAAAGTTACACCTGTTTGAAGTTTTGGAATCTGTGCTGTGAGTAGGTCCGCTCGAGCGGGAAAATGTGCGCTCGAGCGGAGTTTTCGGGACAGCAGCTTTTAAATCGTGATTTTGGATCACTTTTTGATATTTTCTTTCCCCTTCTTCTTTCCTTTACTCCCTAGTCCGAAACCCTAGCCCTAAACTCTTGAATTCCTTTACTTTGATCATGATCCACCATGATTTTTGGCATCAAGGAGGAAGATTAAGGGAAGATCAACGTTTTTATCCGATTAGAACTTGGAATTGTGAAGGCTCCATCTCTAGCTCACCTTTTGTTTGATTATTGAGGTAAGGGTTGAATCCACATCAATATTTACAATCATAGTCAGATTTGAGTTATTTCTATTGTTGAATTATGTGATTTCTATATATTTGAAGTGTATAGAAGAATTATGAGATTTTTGGGAAGTTTGGGTTTGAATAAGGAGGATTTTGGGAAGTTATGGTTATTTTACATACGAAATTGATGGATTGTATGATTGAAGGCTTGAGGAGGGTTGTGGTTGGTTTATTGGGTGATTTAGCACCTTAATTTGATATTAAGTTTGTCTAGTTTGAAGCTTTGTTTGTATTGTTAAAGATTGGAAAGATTTAGAAAGAAGGAAATCCAGTTTTCGAATTTTGCTTAGTCGCTCGGCGGAGGAAGGACTTCGGCGGGAAAATCGACCTCGATAGTTTTGTATTTTTGTGCAGTCCGCTCGAGCGGCCAAAGTGGCGCCGAGACCATTTTTCGAGAGCAATTATTGGTTGCTCGGTTTGAATGCTCATCCTCTGGTACTTTTAGAATAATACGATGACCTTAAGACGATTATAAATTCATGCAAATGTAATAGCTCGAAAGAATTCTTAATGATTTAAAAGGAAAAGGAGTTAATTTGTAAGTTATATTTGTGTCTGAGAATGCACTCGGGAGGGACAAGCGCTCCATTGTAACTCTGTGAGTAATTGATTACTACATATGTACATCAATCTTATTATGATTATGCATATTACATTTTCCATGGCAATTATGCTAACATGGTTGTATTTGAGAATTGGTGTGAACATAGAAGGATTTGGCATCTATTGAGATGGCTCTGAAACTATTACGTATCCGTCACGATTAATGGTTATCGGTATTGTACTATAGTTTATATAGTATTGTGTTTGATTTACCATTAAGAAACATTATTAACATTACATCATCCGTAGATTGGTGAGTAAATAGAACAATGATGCTTATGTATCCGAGATCTATTGATTTAAAGTATAGAACCATGGTACCTTCGTATTTACGAAAGTGTTCAATCTGTGACATATGTTCAACATTTGCTAATAAATATCGATAGCGTTCTATTAAACTTACGTTATGTATTTTCAATATACTATGAAGCGAAATGATTGATTTATGAAAAGCTATGAGATGTTGGGAATAAGCGAGCGAATGTTCGATTGTCTAAAAAGTATTTGTGGCACCCTTAGTCCGGATGGCCCTCGCTAACAATACCGTGGCCTATGGCCCTCGGGGTAACAATCTGTGGCTGTGGTCCTCGGACCTACACGTGGTCTTGGACCTACATTTGTGGTCTTCGGACCTACCTTTGTGGTCGTCGGACCTACATTATGCAGTCGTCGGACCTACATTGTGGTCTTCGGACCTACATTTGTGGTCTTCGGACCTACATTACGATGGACTATGGGCGTACCACATATAATCTTATGCAAAATCTGAATATGGAAATGATTATGAAAATGGTTTGGAATCGGAAATGCATAAGACTACATTTACGACAAGATTATATTTACGATATTACGGACCGTTAGGTCATTACGTAATTACGGTATGGAGCAAAGTCTTTGTCAGACGAAGTGCTACACTTTGGTGGGAGCCACCTCTGGAATCCGTCTGAGCCACCTCTTGAGTCCATACATCTGTTATTCATTACCACGCTATATCGTCCTGCTACTTACGCTTTATGCGATGCATTATTTATTCGATATTCTTTATTTACATTATTCTTTATTACATACATTATTTCGTTATCCTTACTATACATTATTTATGGGCCGGTGGCCGTTCTGATATATCTGGACCTTTGGTCGTACTACATCTGTAGGCTTGTGACAGTCCTGTATAGACTGAGTTTAACGCTATTCTGTTACGAAAATAGGACCCATGACTGTTGGGAATAATTATGGAATGTAATTAATCAGATATATCTGCAGTTCTATGTGTGATTATTCAAGTTAAACATTATATTGTTTATGTACTATTATTCACTGAGTTCGCTCATTCTATATTTTGTCACATGCATTTACATAGGTAACCAATCGGGAGTTCAGTCCCAACCTTTAAGGCTTGTATTTCTCTTGTTAACCTTGAGGCGTCCAGGCACCACCTGAGGCTGTTCATTTTGTAAAGTTCTGCCGAGTTCCGACTTATGCATTGGATGTATAATTTTGGGTTGATTGTATAATTTCTTCTTCATTTATATTTTTGTTATGTGCCTATTTATGAAATTTGAGTCGAGTCTTATGTGTGTAAACTATACGTATAATAATTATTTAGTGCAAAGTGTGCGGTCCTGGCATGGTAGTAGTAGCTCAATGGATGATGTTTTATGTATTTTATATTATTAAAGGCTTCCGTTCAGGCCCCGTATGATATATATATATAGCAGGTTTAGTGTCTGTTTTCGCATGGGTCATGCCCAAACTTTTTGGGGCGGGTTTGGGGCGTGACAAGTGGTATCGAGCACGAGTTGCCATCTCACACGAATCCATTGAGCTTTAGGATGTCTAGAAAGATTTAGGCATCATGCATGATATCCTACAAGTACATGAAAAGAAAAGAATGATGGCAACGTTAACTGTCTGTTGTTAACTCTGATGATTATAACCTATGTCTGTTGCGTATTCTTTTGTTGCCTCTGTTATCTTCTATAGATTGGTGCATAAAGCAAGACATGCAGATGGGATCAAGTTAACATTATTGCACTGCAGAGGTGTGGTAAGAATTTGAATTGCTCGGTAAGTCAGTTTATACATAAATGGTTGGATATAATGTGTGTTATCGTTTGATCATTATTTGTGGGAAATGATGGCGATATAATTGTGTTGTTTTACACCTATTTGAGTGACTTGATTAAATGTTAAGTATCGGATATATCTAAGATCAAAGCACATAATATATATATGTGTTACCTGATGATTTGTTAAGTCTCCCTTTCTGTAACAATGCTTAGATCAAGGATCATTTCTGAATTTATGAAGTTATAAGGCCAAGGGCCATTCTGGTAACATTCTGTCTGGGCCGGGGGCCATTATGTAACATTCTGTCTAGAAACATTCTGTGTAACATTCTGGGCCGAGGGCCATTTTGTGACATTCAGTAACATTCTGTGTAACATTTGTTTAGATGAATTGTTTGAACATGCTAATGACTGTTAATGATATTCTGTTTCTGTCAGTTATGTTATGGACGTTCATATTAATTGGAATCTAAGAAACTTATGAAATGTAAATCTATGAGGCAGAAAGCCAACTTGTGAATGATGAATTTATAAGACCAAGAGCCAACTTGTGACTTATGAAATTATGAAAACATTGAAAGAGGTTGTGAAGTTATGTAAGCTAAGCCGAAAGGCTATTCTGGACCGAAAGGTCGATCTGGTTATTCTGGGCCAATAGGCCATTTTATTACAGTTGTAATACTAGACCAAAAGCCGTTCTGAAAATGAGCTATGTATAGGAAATTGGTTATTGACCTTGAGACTGTATATAAGTAATATGATTTAAGGAACTACGAAAATTACCAACAGTTGTAGTACTATATGATTTAATGAGTATAGTTTATACGTAATTAAGATTTGACTGTGGGAATCTGTACTCTGTACTGTCCTCCGTATTCTGACCTCTGTGATCTGCAATTTGAAATCTAAAGTCCGTAATATGTGTCTGCTCAGATATGGCCAATCTGTAATTTGTGATTAGGACCCCCTATGATGTATATTTGTCCATATGACATTTGCAAAAGCGATAAGTGATTATTGATTAACTTAACATTAAACCGTAATGAGTAGTACTCTACTAAAATCTTGCAAGAATTAGAATCCTGCCTCATCGATGAAGAATCAAATTGAGAAATCATTTCGAGATATAAGCCTGTGTATATCTAGTGACTTATTCTGTAACATTCTGGCCAAGGGCCGTTCTGTTATTTCCGGGCCTAAGGCCGTTCTGAAAATACAATGGTATTGGAATAACTTTTTGAGTTCTGCAGTTGCATATATATAGATATATAAGTAAATTGGCTATATTTTGGGCTTATGGCCGTTTTGTATCTGTGGATTTATGGTTGCTTGGTACATGTTGAGTTAAACTCACTTTGCTATGAAAATTGGATCCCTGGCTGTAAAAAAAAAAAAAAAAAAAAAAAGAAGAAAATAGTTACAAAATGTAATCAATCATATGCTTCTTCAGTTTTGTATTTTATGTTTCACGCAGAGTATATAATGCTAATTTTGATATTGTTACAACTGATGAATTGATTTGATATAAATGATTTTAACTATAACTATGTTACTCAATGTTTAAGGAAATCCATGTTTCAGGTTACAAAATATTTGATATGATAAGTATTGTCTGAATGACAAAAATGTTACGAACTTTCGACAAGTTTTTTTTGATATAATAAGTTTTCTGGATAATTTTCCCAAGATGACAAGTTTTTTTTGGAAGAAATACTTTGCTATATATGAATAAGTCCGTCAATTGATAATGGATGACGGCGCTATATTGAGCTTTAGGCTATTCTGTTTTATCTGTGTTACCTGTTGTAAGTCGGTTTGGAGATTATTCTGTCAAAGCTTACATCAAGTTAAATACTATTGGGAATTATTCCATCATCTGATATTTTTGAAAGGTCTGAACCTCTGAACAATGTATGATGTGTGTGATGTCAAAATGTTGACTTTGAGCTAACCCCGTATTGGCTTTAAATTAAGCCTGTTAGAAATTTGATTTGAACCGATAAGTCTGATGCATATGATGAATTGGAGCGCCAAAGTCGTTGATTTAGCACTTATGGATCTAATTGTTATAAGCATTTATACCTTTGAGGAATTGTGATAATGGGAGTTACTTGTGAACTTACTAAGTTGGATTTATGTTTGATAGTTTATGAAATGATTGAGAACTGTTATATGTTCAGGACGGAACTCGACTTAACCAGGTAAATCAAGTTTGGAGGACCAAACTTTTTAAGGTGGGGAGAATGTAACGACCCCAATACGCATAGATTCAACTATATCTTTTGGAATTGAAGCTAGGTGCACGTAAAGTTATTGAAGGTTCGGTGAATGTTTGTGGAGACTCTCATGTGTTATTTTTGGATTTGGGGATTTTGATTGAGGTGGCAATATGATGGTAAGGTAAGATTGAACCAAAGAATTTGATTCGGATAGTTATTTTACGAACAGCTGCCACTCTTTTGCCCTTTTCTTTGTCCACATTTTGAATTTGGATATGAGGTTAGAACCATTGGAAAGCTTATTTCCGGGGCTTCAATTTGGACACAAGAACGACCTAAAAGCGAGTCCGGATGGGAAAGTTACACCTGTTTGAAGTTTTGGAATCAGTCTTTGTGAGTAGGTCCGCTCGAGCGGGAAAATGTGCGCCGAGCGGAGTTTTCGACAGCAGCTTTTAAATCGTGATTTTGGATCACTTTTTGATATTTTCTTTCCTTCTTCTTTCCTTTTCTCCCTAGTCGAAACCCTAGCCCTAAACTCTTGAATTCCTTTACTTTGATCATGATCCACCATGATTTTTGGCATCAAGGAGGAAGATTAAGGAAGATCAACGTTTTTATCCGATTAGAACTTGGAATTGTGAAGGCTCCATCTCTAGCTCACCTTTTGTTTGATTATTGAGGTAAGGGTTGAATCCACATCAATATTTACAATCATAGTCGATTTGAGTTAGTTCTATTGTTGAATTATGTGATTTCTATATATTTGAAGTGTATAGAAGAATTATGAGATTTTTGGGAAGTTTGGGTTTGAATAAGGAGGATTTTGGGAAGTTATGGTTATTTTACATATGAAATTGATGGATTGTATGATTGAAGGCTTGAGGAGGGTTGTGGTTGGTTTATTGGGTGATTTAGCACCTTAATTTGATATTAAGTTTGTCTAGTTTGAAGCTTTGTTTGTATTGTTAAAGATTGGAAAGATTTAGAAAGACTGGAAATCCAGATTTTCAGAATTTTGCTTGGTCCGCTCGAGCGGAGGAAGGACCGCTCGAGCGGGAAAATCGACCTCCCAGTAGTTTTGTATTTTTGTGCAGTCCGCTCGAGCGGCCAAAGTGGCGCTCGAGCGGGGAACCCATTTTTCAGGCAATTATTGGTTGCTCAGTTTTGAATGCTCAGTCCTCTGGTACTTTTAGAATAATATTCTGATGACCTTAAGACGATTATAAATTCATGCAAATGTAATAGCTCAGGAAAGAATTCCTTAATGATTTAAAAAGGAAAAGGGAGTTAATTTGTAAGTTATATTTGTGTACAGAATGCACTCCGGGAGGGACAGGCGCTCCATTGTAACTCTGTGAGTAACAGTACTACATATGTACATCAATCTTATTATGATTATGCATATTCTGTTTTCCATGGCAATTATGCTAACATGGTTGTATTTGAGAATTGGTGTGAACATAGAAGGATTTGGCATCTATTGAGATGGCTCTGAAACTATTCTCAGATCCCGTCCCACGATTAATGGTTATCGGTATTGTACTATAGTTTATATAGTATTGTGTTTGATTTACCATTAAGAAACATTATTAACATTCTCACATCCGTAGATTGGTGAGTAAATAGAACAATGATGCTTATGTATCCCGAGATCTATTGATTTAAAGTATAGAACCATGGTACCTTCAGATTTCAAAGTGTTCAATCAGTGACATATGTTCAACATTTGCTAATAAATATCAACGCTCTATTAAACTTACGTTATGTATTTTCAAGATACTATGAAACGAAATGATTGATTTATGAAAAGCTATGAGATGTTGGGAATAAACGAACTAATGTTCAGCTTGTCTAAAAAGTATTTGTGGCACCCTTAGTCCAGGATGGCCTCGCCTAATAACAATACTGGTGGCCTATAATACTGCGGGTAACTGTCACAATGTGGTCCTCGGACTCCTACATTGTGGTCTTGGACCTACCACTGCTGTGGTCTTCGGACCTACCTGCTGTGGTCGTCGGACCTACCTTGTAGGTCTTCGGACCTACCATTGTGGTCTTCTGACCTACCGCTCGATGGACTATGGTATGCACTACATATAATCTTATGCAAAATCAATATGAATATGAAATGATTATGAAAATGGTTTGGAACTGAAATGCATAAGACTGCTTCTCGACAAGATTATATTTCGATATTCCGGACCGTTAGGTCATTCTCAGAATGTTCGGTATGGAGCAAAGTGTCAGATTTTAACGAAGTGCTACACTTTGGTGGGAGCCACCTCGAACTGTGACGAGCCACCTCTTGAGTCCATACATCTGTTATTTCTGTTCCACGCTATATGCGTCCCGCTTCTTTCGCTTTATGCGGTCTGTTATTTCGATATTCGCTCGTTCATATTTATTATCGCTCGGCCTCATATTTCCGCTATCCTTACTACTGTTATTTATGGGCGGGCTTCGATATATCTGGACCTTTGGTCGATTACATCATCAGAGGCTTGTGACACTCAGTATAGACCGAGTTTAACGCTATTCTGTTACGAAAATAGGACCCATGACTGTTGGGAATAATTATGGAATGTAATTAATCAGATATATCTGCAGTTCTATGTGTGATTATTCAAGTTAAACATTATATTGTTTATGTACTATTATTCACTGAGTTCGCCATTCTATATTTTGTCTCTGCATTCAGAGGTAACCAATCGGAGTTCACCCCAACCTTTAAGGCTTGTATTTCTCTTGTTAACCTTGAGGCGCCTGTGCACCACCGAGGTCGTTCATTTTGTAAAGTTCTGCCGAGTTCCGACTTATGCATTGGATGTATAATTTTGGGTTGATTGTATAATTTCTTCTTCATTTATATTTTTGTTATGTGCCTATTTATGAGGCCGAGAGTCTTATGTGTGTAAACTATCTGTATAATAATTATTTAGTGCAAAGTGTGCGGTCCTGGCATGGTAGTAGTAGCTCAATGGATGATGTTTTATGTATTTTATATTATTAAAGGCTTCCGTTCAGGCCCCGTATGATATATATATATAACAGGTTTAGTGTCTGTTTTCGAATGGGTCATGCCCAAACTTTTAGGGGCGGGTTTGGGGCGTGACAAGTGGTATCAGAGCACGAGTTGCCATCTCACACACGAATCCATTGAGCTTTAGGATGTCTAGAAAGATTTAGGCATCATGCATGATATCCTACAAGTACATGAAAAGAAAAGAATGATGGCAACGTTAACTGTCTGTTGTTAACTCTGATGATTATAACCTATGTCTGTTGCGTATTCTTTTGTTGCCTCTGTTTATCTTCTATAGATTGGTGCATAAAGCAAGACGTGCAGATGGGATCAAGTTAACAATATTGCACTGCAGAGGTGTGGTAAGAATTTGAATTGCTCGGTAAGTCAGTTTATACATAAATGGTTGGATATAATGTGTTATCGTTTGATCATTATTTGGGAAATGATGGCGATATAATTGTGTTGTTTTACACCTATTTGAGTGACTTGATTAAATGTTAAGTATCGGATATATCTAAGATCAAAGCACATAATATATATATGTGTTACCTGATGATTTGTTAAGTCTCCCTTTCTGGAACAATGCTTAGATCAAGGATCATTTCAATTTATGAAGTTATAAGGCCAAGGGCCATTCTCGTAATATTCGGGGCCATTATGTAACATTCTCGTCTAGAAACATTCTGTAACATTCGGGCCGAGGGCCATTTTGTGACATTCAAGAACATTCGTGTAACATTTGTTTAGATGAATTGTTTGAACATGCTAATGACTTAATGATATTCGCTTCGCTTATGTTATGGACGCTCATATTAATTGGAATCTAAGAAACTTATGAAATGTAAATCTATGAGTAAAGCCAACTTGTGAATGATGAATTTATAAGACCAAGAGCCAACTTGTGAATTATGAAATTATGAAAACATTGAAAGAGGTTGTGAAGTTATGTAAGCTAAGCCGAAAGGCTATTCTGGACCGAAAGGTCGATCTGGTTATTCTGGGCCAATAGGCCATTTTATTACAGTTGTAATACTAGACCAAAAGCCGTTCTGAAAATGAGCTATGTATAGGAAATTGGTTATTGACCTTGAGATCAGATATAAGTAATATGATTTAAGGAACTACTTAAAATTACCAACAGCTTGTAGTACTATATGATTTAATGAGTATAGTTTATACGTAATTAAGATTTGATCGGGAATCAGATCAGACTTGCCCTCCGTATTCTCGACCTCTGTGATCTCGCAATTTGAAATCTAAAGTCCGTAATATGTAACTGCTCAGATATGGCCAATCAGAATTTGTGATTAGGACCCCGCCTATGATGTATATTTGTCCATATGACATTTGCAAAACGATAAGTGATTATTGATTAACTTAACATTAAACCGTAATGAGTAGTACTCTACTAAAGTATCGCAAGAATTAGAATCCTCGCCTCACAATGAAGAATCAAATTGAGAAATCATTTCCGAGATATAAGCCCGTATATCTAGTGACTTATTCTCAGAACATTCTCGCCAAGGGCCGCTCATATTTCCTGCCTAAGGCCGCTCAAAATACAATGGTATTGGAATAACTTTTTGAGTTCTGCAGTTGCATATATATAGATATATAAGTAAATTGGCTATATTTTGGGCTTATGGCCGTTTTGTATCTGTGGATTTATGGTTGCTTGGTACATGTTGAGTTAAACTCACTTTGCTATGAAATTGGATCCCTGGCTGAAAAAAAAAAAAAAAAAAAAAAAAAAAAAAAAAAGAAGAAGAAAATAGTTACAAAATGTAATCAATCATATGCTTCTTCAGTTTTGTATTTTATGTTTCACGCAGAGTATATAATGCTAATTTTGATATTGTTACAACTGATGAATTGATTTGATATAAATGATTTTAACTATAACTATGTTACTCAATGTTTAAGGAAATCCATGTTTCAGGTTACAAAATATTTGATATGATAAGTATTGTCTGAATGACAAAAATGTTACGAACTTTCGACAAGTTTTTTTTGATATAATAAGTTTTCTGGATAATTTTCCCAAGATGACAAGTTTTTTTTGGAAGAAATACTTTGCTATATATGAATAAGTCCGTCAATTGATAATGGATGACGGCGCTATATTGAGCTTTAGGCTATTCTGTTTTATCTGTTACCGCTGTAAGTCGGTTTGGAGATTATTCTCACAAAGCTTACATCAAGTTAAATACTATTGGGAATTATTCCATCATCTCGATATTTTTGAAAGGTCGAACCTCTGAACAATGTATGATGTGTGATGTCAAAATGTTGACTTTGAGCTAACCCGTATTGGCTTTAAATTAAGCCGTTAGAAATTTGATTTGAACCGATAAGTCTGATGCATATGATGAATTGGAGCGCCAAAGTCGTTGATTTAGCACTTATGGATCTAATTGTTATAAGCATTTATACCTTTGAGGAATTGTGATAATGGGAGTTACTTGTGAACTTACTAAGTTGGATTTATGTTTGATAGTTTATGAAATGAGTGAGAACGTTATATGTTCAGATTAACTCGACTTAACCAGGTAAATCAAGTTTGGAGGACCAAACTTTTTAAGGTGGGGAGAATGTAACGACCCCAATACGCATAGATTCAACTATATCTTTTGGAATTGAAGCTAGGTGCACGTAAAGTTATTGAAGGTTCGGTGAATGTTTGTGGAGACTCTCATGTGTTATTTTTGGATTTGGGGATTTTGATTGAGGTGGCAATATGATGGTAAGGTAAGATTGAACCAAAGAATTTGATTCGGATAGTTATTTTACGAACAGCTGCCACTCTTTTGCCCTTTTCTTTGTCCACATTTTGAATTTGGATATGAGGTTAGAACCATTGGAAAGCTTATTTCGGGGCTTCAATTTGGACACAAGAACGACCTAAAACGGAGTCCGATGGGAAAGTTACACCTGTTTGAAGTTTTGGAATCAGTCGTGAGTAGGTCCGCTCGAGCGGGAAAATGTGCGCCGAGCGGAGTTTTCGGACAGCAGCTTTTAAATCGTGATTTTGGATCACTTTTTGATATTTTCTTTCCTTCTTCTTTCCTTTACTCCCTAGTCCAAACCCTAGCCCTAAACTCTTGAATTCCTTTACTTTGATCATGATCCACCATGATTTTTGGCATCAAGGAGGAAGATTAAGGGAAGATCAACGTTTTTATCCGATTAGAACTTGGAATTGTGAAGGCTCCATCTCTAGCTCACCTTTTGTTTGATTATTGAGGTAAGGGTTGAATCCACATCAATATTTACAATCATAGTCAGATTTGAGTTATTTCTATTGTTGAATTATGTGATTTCTATATATTTGAAGTGTATAGAAGAATTATGAGATTTTTGGGAAGTTTGGGTTTGAATAAGGAGGATTTTGGGAAGTTATGGTTATTTTACATATGAAATTGATGGATTGTATGATTGAAGGCTTGAGGAGGGTTGTGGTTGGTTTATTGGGTGATTTAGCACCTTAATTTGATATTAAGTTTGTCTAGTTTGAAGCTTTGTTTGTATTGTTAAAGATTGGAAAGATTTAGAAAGATTGGAAATCCAGATTTTCAAATTTTTGCTTGGTCCGCCGAGCGGAGGAAGGACCGCTCGAATAGGAAAATCGACCTCCCAAAGAGTTTTGTATTTTTAGTAGTCCGCCGAGCGCCAAAGTGGCGCCGAAAGGAACCCATTTTTCAGGCAATTATTGGTTGCTCGCTTTTGAATGCTCACCCTTCCGTACTTTTAGAATAATATTTCGATGACCTTAAGACGATTATAAATTCATGCAAATGTAATAGCTCAGAAAGAATTCCTTAATGATTTAAAAAGGAAAAGGAGTTAATTTGTAAGTTATATTTGTGTACGTAATGCACTCCGGAGGGACAAGCGCCCATTGTAACTCAGGAGTAACAGTACTACATATGTACATCAATCTTATTATGATTATGCATATTCTGTTTTTCATGGCAATTATGCTAACATGGTTGTATTTGAGAATTGGCGTGAACATAGAAGGATTTGGCATCTATTGAGATGACTCTGAAACTATTCTATATCCCGTCCACGATTAATGGTTATCGGTATTGTACTATAGTTTATATAGTATTGTGTTTGATTTACCATTAAGAAACATTATTAACATTCTGTCATCCGTAGATTGGTGAGTAAATAGAACAATGATGCTTATGTATCCCGAGATCTATTGATTTAAAGTATAGAACCATGGTACCTTCGTATTTCTGAAAGTGTTCAATCTGTGACATATGTTCAACATTTGCTAATAAATATCAGCAACGTTCTATTAAACTTACGTTATGTATTTTCAGTATACTATGAAACGAAATGATTGATTTATGAAAAGCTATGAGATGTTGGGAATAAACGAACGAATGTTCAGTTGTCTAAAAAGTATTTGTGGCACCCTTAGTCCAGATGGCCCTCGCCCGGGGCTAACAATACCGTGGCCTATGGTCCCTGGACCTACTGCCGTGGTCTTGACCTACCGCTGTGGTCTTCGGACCTACACTGTGGTCGTCGGACCTACCTGCTGTGGTCTTCGGACCTACCTGGTGTGGTCTTCGGACCTACCTGTTCTGATGGACTATGGGCGTACCACATATAATCTTATGCAAAATCCGAATATGGAAATGATTATGAAAATGGTTTGGAATCGAAATGCATAAGACTCGCTTCGACAAGATTATATTTCGATATTCGACCGTTAGGTCATTCTATAATGTTCTCGTATGGAGCAAAGTGTCAGACGGAACGGTGCTACACTTTGGTGGAGCCACCGAATCCGTGACGAGCCACCTCTTGAGTCCATACATCCGTTATTTCGCTACCACGCTTATATGCGCCCCGCTACTTACGCTTTTATGCGGTTCGTTATTTCGATATCGTACATATTCTATTACTGCTCGGCTCATATTTCCGCTATCCTTACTACTTCGTTATTTATGGGCGGTGGCCGTTCGATATATCTCGACCTTTGGTCGCATTACATCTGAGGCTTGTGACAATCTGTATAGACCGAGTTTAACGCTATTCTCATTTAAAATAGGACCCATGACTTTGGGAATAATTATGGAATGTAATTAATCGATATATCTCAGCTTCTATGTGTGATTATTCAAGTTAAACATTATATTGTTTATGTACTATTATTCACCGAAGTTCGCTCATTCTATATTTTGTCTGCTGTTCGTCAGAGGTAACCAATCGGGAGTTCACCCCAACCTTTAAGGCTTGTATTTCTCTTGTTAACCTTGAGGCGCCCAGCACCACCGAGGTCGCTCATTTTGTAAAGTTCTCACGAAGTTCCGACTTATGCATTGGATGTATAATTTTGGGTTGATTGTATAATTTCTTCTTCATTTATATTTTTGTTATGTGCCTATTTATGAGGCTGAGTCGAGTCTTATGTGTGTAAACTATCTGTATAATAATTATTTAGTGCAAAGTGTGCGGTCCTGGCATGGTAGTAGTAGCTCAATGGATGATGTTTTATGTATTTTATATTATTAAAGGCTTCCGTTCAGGCCCCGTATGATATATATATAACAGGTTTAGTGTCTGTTTTCGAATGGGTCATGCCCAAACTTTTAGGGACGGGTTTGGGGCGTGACATTTCAGCATATTTGATTTTTAGGCTTGAAATTTAACAAATCAATAGTAAAAGCCCATTTTAATACTTGAGCCATGTTTGTTGGGGGATTATATTTATACCCAAAAAATCATTAAGTACTCTCAATTTCTAAGTACATCTTAGTTAATTATTTAAAATTTTATTTTACTCTCATTATACCCTATTATTTTTCCCAAATTAACCTCAAGGTAAACCCAAATAATAAATAATAAACAAACTAAAAAAACTAAATTATTTCAAATCTTTTCAATACATAAAATAATTCTCAAAAAAAAAAAAAAAAAAAAAAACAAACTTATAAAGCATTACAAATACAGAAAAAACAAACTTTTACATAAGCATTATAAAACTTTTCAATATAGAAAAAAAAAATTACATTATAAATTATTCACAAAAATGCTGGTGGAAAAGTAAAAACCAAACTTATAAGCACATAAGCATCAGACACTAACAAGAAAAAGTAGTTCTCAAATAATATACTATTTAAATGACAAAATAAGAACAACTCCAATAATATATTATTGTTAATTTAATTACTAGGCCCTTTAATTTTTGTCAAAAAAATGATATAGAAAATAATTGATGGTGCTTCATAAAAATTGTAAAACCCCTTTCTATGAATACTTACCTCATTTTTTATGGGTTGCTTCAATAAAATATTTTGATTATTATTCTCATCCATTATTTGATTTTGTTCAAACTTTCTTCTACGGTTTAGGGTTTCAAAATAATAAAAAACAATGATGTTGATTGTGCGGGGGGCAAATATCCGATACTGCACGTACTCCTAGCGCCCAAGCTCCACTTCATTCCGATTAACCTACGTACACAACAACGGTGGGCTACCCGGCGGTGTGTTGCCGGAAAACTCCTCCGACGATCAAGTCAGCACACACTCAGGAAGAGAGAAGAGAGAGGAGACAACGTGTTAGTGTTTCTCTCACCAGAAGATGTTCCATCCTCAGCATAGGGGGCACAGTCATGTTTATACACTTTCTGCACATACCTCTGCATCCAGTCGCCCTCTGATACGTGGACCTGCTCTCCTATCCCACTTTCCCACGTGTCAGTGCAAATACAACTAAACACCACCTAACCAAACTACCAAACGACATTGGCGCAAACGGACAGCCCAGTGGTGCTGCCCCATCTTCCTACAACCGTACTACTTCCGAGACAAGTAATGCTCCAAGCTGAGCTCCATTATGATCGAGCTTAGCAGCCCCCCGTTATGACCAAGCTCTTGCACAATTGGACCGGTCTAAGCAGGATCTTTCAAGCCAATCTCAACGATCAAACAACGCGAATCGGGCTAGCGGAGGAACTATCCCGGCCAAATCTGAGATGAGGCTTAACCGAGGGCACTTCCCCCAAATCGGCCTAACCCAGCTCGGCCCCAAACATGCTCGGACCGACTCTAGCCCGGTCATTACCACGGCCCAAAACCAGATTATGAAATCTCCCTCTCAATTGCCCCTTAATTCCGTCCGCGCTAGCGTGACTGGGATTACATGCTCCGACCGGGGTTGTTTCTCAGCCCGGCCTTACACCGCAGGACATTCACCACGCCAAGTCCCCTGCCCGGTCTCTTGACTTGCTCAGTTGGGGCCTCGACTTACCAACCCATCTTTTCAATACTGACGACGCCGTCATTACAGACACGTGTCGCCCATTCATTGGCCTCGAGCAGCCAACCCAGTCGCCTCCCGCTGCCCCTTCACATTTAAATTTTGGCGCTTCCCTTCTTATACCCATCGCCCTTCTGTTCATCTTCAGCTTCAAAACCATCATGCGATCAAGAGCTTTCACCCTCACCCATTCCATTGAGATCAGAGCATCCCCACGAGCCCATTTTACACCTTCACCGTCATTTGAGGCCCTGTCCCAATGCTTCAGGCTACCGTCCATGCCCTAACCTGTAAGTCCTTAACACTCCTCCTTTGCTCTTCATTTGCCACTCATGTTTTCATTGTATAATTGGGCCTATGACTGTCATAGTTGGTCTAGGGAAAAATGATAGTAAGTTTTAGGACTTCGAATGAAGTTAGTTTAGGAAGTGACCCCAAAAAACCACCTCTGCCCCTTCTCCCTCAACTGTTCATCATCTTCTGTGATGGAACACGTGAGGATCTGGGACAAACCGGGCTCCAAGACTTCATTTGATGCCAAACCATAACATAACCGAGCAAGTTACAAGTTTGTAAGACTTGGGTGGGAATCGAGCTAGTAGACTGCGAGGACGCTCGACCGAACTAATATCTAGTCCGCTTGAGCGACCAAGCTACTGAGTAAACCAATTGCGACCGAGATGATGTCACACATCCAGTGTCCGAGCTAAAGTCGAGCTCGTTTACGCAACCGTGCTATCACTTACACTTGCCTTTTACTACAGACTCCTAGGAGTCTAGACACCAACACCAGGGCTCTCAAAGGCCGAGTAGCCATCGCATGCAACTCTGCCAAACCCACACCACCATAAAAAACAAGCCAGCTTCACATGGACGTTACCGCTTCCTCGTTAATACGTCGGGTGCTCTAGCCGTGTTCCGGGAGAAGTACAGCATCCCTGAACACGTCCACCTCGAGCTCAGTGTAGAAGACACTACCCGTTAGGGTAGATTAGATCAATGCCCCTTCACCGTGCTGTCTATAATCGAGGGAGGTTTACTTTTCCTGGTTTAGCCTCTAATGTGTGAGTTCCTGAGGCGTACCAGGCTAACACTGACACAAGTTTCGACAAACACCTTCAGAATAATAAACGGGGTAGCCGAGCTGAACAACTGGCTTGGCCTGAGCTTTGGATTGGCCGAGATTTTGTGCCAATACACCCTCGGGCATACAGCTGACGGGTTTAACTACTATTTGAAGATTAGACTGGGGAAGGAAAAGCTAGTAACTGGCACTCCAAATAAAGATATGCATGATGATGACTTTTTTTGGGTATCTGGGAATTATGAGACGACTGATGTACCCGACTGGTACATCAGCAAGAACTTCAGTTCGACATGTAAGCCGTGCTCACTAACAGGTCAAATTTCTTTCCATTACTATGTTGTTCTAATCGCTCTTTTCCTTGCAACTATCGAAGCCTTGCAAGCGAATTACTACAACCCAAACGAGGCCGCAATCAGAACCATGATGCGGTATCGTCACCGAGATTGCCACGACCTTCTCGGTTACGTATCGAGCTATTGATACATGGCTCCTCGCAGAAGTAGAGTCACAGACTTTCTGCGAGCACCATCCCCACCACCTGATCCAATACTTCCAGACATGCCCCTAATCCAGCTAACCGAGGAAGAGAAAATGGCCAAACGGAGCCGTATCAAGAATCTCATCACCGCCACATCCACCGAGTTGTTGAGCATCTCGCCCCTCACCCCTCTACTGCCGGTTAAACATCTGGGACTGTGATTTCATTGACATCGACCACTACGGCGCAAGCCAGCAAGGAAATTCGCTGGGCTAAAAAAAGGCCTCAATCCGCCGATCCAACGGCCGAGCTTGTGGTTGAGTTGAGCACCGAGCAACCAGCGGAGGAATTTGAGCCAACGCCGCCATGGTAGACACAGCTGAAACAATGGGGTAAGGAGATCTTGGCCAAAGCCTCAGTCAAGGGCGATAAAGAACACCTCCTTGCTTTTCATCTAACAAAAGCATTGCTTCTGCCGAGCGATGTAACCAGCAGTGACCACGTGCCCGACGCCCGGATCGTGAAGTCCTCGGTTAAATCCATGACCAAGGTAAGAGCTCTGCACGTTTACTCAAATTTGTACAAGTGTTTTCACAATTAATCTTCTTATTTGAACTCTAATACGTCCTCTTACAGGCCATCCAGAAACAGCACCTCGTGATGGACCGGGTTTACAAACTCTGGCAAAAGGTGACCCATGCTACCAATCAGGTCAAGCATCTGGAAACCGAGCTGGGGAGGTCCAAGGCTTTGTTGGAGATGGCCAACGTGGACAACACCAAATTGCATGGCCAACTTGGATCCGCCGAGAAGGAAAAAGACGCTCTCTGGGCCGAGCTAGAAGCTTTAAAGCAATCTAGGAAAGATGAAGTGGATGCGGTGAACAATCTTGATTTCAAGGAGGCCGAAGAGAGTTGTACCAAACAGGTGGATGCCACCAAGGACATATTCTTTAAGTCCGGTTGGAAGGCTACCTGTGAACAGCTCGGCCTAGGATCTAGAACTGAGGTGTTTACCTCTCCCCCCGCTGCCTTCCTGCCGGCCTACATGGTGTCGTATACGAATGCAGTCTTCAATGCACTGCAAGAGGAGGCAGAAGAAGAGGTTGGGCATGACGCCAAGGAGGAAACCGAAGAAGAGGGTTGTCCCAAGGAAACCGGCCAGGAGGAGACCGGCGTCCGAGAAATTTCCTCCACGGTTGATCTGGAGGCTGTCGTAGAGGGGGCCAGGGACGACTTCGCTGATCTCTTCCCCCTGGTTTAGTCAAGAGTGTTTTTTTTTCTTTTTGTTTTTGCATATGTAACCGGGCTACCTGCCCCTCCTTTTGCAATTAAATTCTCAACTAATGCAAATTCGTTCACATTTCATCCGCATTCTTGTAATATATGTGTTACGTTTCATTTCACCACCGCGCCACACTTGCCCGGCATGTTACCGACGGATGGAACCGAGGAAGTTATCTTGGTAGTAAGGGATGAACCAAAAAATTTTCTCACTAAATAATGTTAACTTCTTCGCCCGAGCAGAATCATCTCGGCTGAAATCACAAAATTTGAACAAAACGTCAACTCAATTGAACGAGCAAAATCTCTTCAACTAAATCTTAGTTGCACAAACCATCAATTCCTTTAGCCGAGATAATGTCTCGGCTAGAATCCCAGAAGCATCTGGGCTAAACCCACAGAGTTGAGCGGATCAACTCTTTTAGCCGAGGTAAAACATCTCGGCTAAACCCACAGAGTTGAACAAATCATCAACTCTTTTAGCCGGGAAAAAACATCTCGGCTAAAAGCCATAGGGTTGAACAAATCATCAACTCTTTTAGCTAGGGTAAAACATGTCGGCTAAACCCACAGAGTTGAAGAAATCATCAACTCTTTTAGCTGGGGAAAAACATCTCGGCTAAAAGCCATAGGGTTGAACAAATCCTCAACTCTTTTAGCCGGGGTAAAACATCTCGGATAAACCCACAGAGTTGAAGAAATCATCAACTCTTTTAGCCGAGGAAAAACATCTCGACTAAAAGCTATAGGGTTGAACAAATCATCAAACCTTTTAGCCAGGGTAAAACATCGGCTAATATATTCGAGTTAAGCAAGACATTAACTCTTCTGAATGGGGTAAAGCATCTCGGCTAAAACCTCAGAGTTGAGAACATCATCAACCTTTTTAGCCGAGGTAAATCATCTCGGCCTTAACCTTTAGAGGTGGTTGCCCCTAGTTCACTACATTACTTCAAACACAACAAACTTCTTATGCAAAAATAATTCATTTCTATTACATTGGCAAATGGAGTATTACATTGAGAAATAAAGGGGAAACTTGTCCCTTCACAAAAAATTACACACGAAAGATAAGGACTAAAAATAGTACAACTTGAGGTTGGCCACATTCCATGGCTGGGGTACGCTTTTGCCATCCAAGTCCTTTAAGTGGTATGCCCCTTTGCCCGCCAGACCGATTATCCTGTAAGGCCCTTCCCAGTTTCCCCCTAGCTTGCCTTCGTGTAACAACCCCGACATATGATTAACGCTAATTCATGTTTAAGTATGCCAAATAAGTGGTTAAGAAGGAATCCTGAGTCAATTATATGTGCATTGCATCATTTTGTGTTTATATCTGTTTGACGTAGAAAGATCTGTTCATATTTTAGTTTTGATTTGCAAATTGAAGGCCTTGTCGGTATTCGATTCAGAAATTGACTTGATTTAAATGTTAATTAGGAATTATAGAATTTTATGGTAAGTTTAATCAAAATTCGATTTGGAATGATTAAATTAGATTAAATTAATGTCATTTGATTAGTCTTAATAAACCATCACTAAGAGAGCTTATATAAGGCCACTTTCACCACCACTTTTACATTTTACACTCTCATTCACTCATCTTTGAGCACCAAACGTGAGAGAGGGAGAGTAGGAAGAATTGAGCTCAAAGCAAAGGTTTTGCTAAGAATTGTTGTTATTTGAAGAGATTGGAGAACTTTAACTTCAACACCTATGGATTCAAGTCTCTAGGTAAGGAATCAAACTCTTAGCTATGTAATTGAGCTAGATTTTACAAGACTTCAAATAAATTAATGAATTCATGAGGATTAAGTTGAGTAATTTTAGATTTGGGCATAAAGAATGAAAGGATATAGATCATACCATGCATGCATGCATGTTTCATAGCATTTTGAAGTTGGTGTCCAAGAATTCCCTCATGCATGTCTTGAATTCATTTTGATTATGGGTAATTATCAAGTTTTATGTTGTTTTGTAGCATTTGATCATGTATTGAGAAGCTAAAAAACCAAGAAAATGCATGCATGCCATGTTCATGGGCCATTCATAAATTTTGAGTTGAATTTTGTACAATTGACAAGCTTTTGGGCCTTGATTCCTTGAAATAAACTTTCATTCTTATTGTTTTAAGAGTTTTCATGTATTTCATCAAGTTTTTGGCCCAAAATACTGAGTTTTGAAGTGTTGGGTTTGAATTTGAAGCTTGGAGATCAAATCTAGAAATTCCAGAATTTGAATCCACACTCGAGCGTAAGAGTTCACGCTCGAGCGAACACTCTGAATATGTGCACTTCTGCTCGAGCGACCTGATGCCCGCTCAATCATGAAATACATGTATCCAGAAGTTCATATGTTTTGCAGCACGCTCGAGCGACATAAGTCACGCTTGAGCGAGGGTCTGAGTCTCATGCTCAAGCGAAGATCGAGCATCCGTGAGCGTGAAAATCGAGCATCCAGTACTTTTGTCAAAGTTTACAGTCCGCTCGAGTGAAGGAAGTTATGCTCGAGCAAACCTTCACATTTTACATGTCCACTCGAGCGAGAAAAGTCACGCTCGAGCGCAGACCCTGTTTTCAGCAAACTCTGGAAAATGTTTTCTAATGCAATTTTTATACCTCATTCCATCCTAGGCATTCCTAGGCCATGATTAAGTCACCATAATAAGAATAAGAGTAGAAACACACCAAGAACAAGTTAAATAGGTTATTGTCAATTTGACCGCGTGTTTCAGGCGTGTATTTGTTATGTGTTAATGTAGGTTACATGTCGTGAACTGTTTGATTAGTCTACTCTGTCTATCTGCACCCAAAGCCAACAGTGAGTAATAACTTAGTAAAGGTATGTTCATTTTATTATTTTCTGTATAATGAATTAAGATATATTTTTTGAAATGATATGTTCTGTACAATGAATAATAGTCCAATTTCTGATAATGTATTCGTGGCATTCTTAGCATCATGCGATATCTGTTACCTGTTACCCAGTATTCGAGGTTCCATTATGGAACTTAATATGTCCGCACTCTATTATCTGAACCGGAGGCTCCATCGTGGAGCTCAGCATGTTTATTCTCTGTTATCTGGATCCGGAGGTTCCTTTATGGAACTGATTATTTATAACCAAAACGTGTCTGCATCTATTCTATATCTGCTCTGTTAGCGCTAAGGGATGTACCACGTATGATTAAGCATGAACTCTAATTTTCGTATATGATCTGAACAAACATATGAATATGAATCGGCTATGGAACTGAATTATGATTTCTGAATCTGTAAGGATATCATTCATTAAAATCCTTTACTCCGTTGTTATTCACTGGGCTTTCGCTCACTATTTATATTATGTATATAGGTGAGCAGGCGCGTGACCAGGCCTAAGCTGCTGCCTGGAGTTTTAGTGTCTGCCAGCCATCGTGCCTCCTGTGGAGGTTCCTTTTGAGATCTACCCAAGCTTAATTTTTTCGAACTTTTGTACTTCCTAAATGTTTACGTCTGGCCTGATTACGTTTGAAAGTTTTGTATAAGTGGCTTGGGTGACATAAGACTAATGTATTTTCTATGCCACATCTATATATATGTATATATAAGTTTGTTCGAAAATTTCCTGTTTCATATATGTCTGCACGGCTCTATGGACTATGTATGTTTAGTATGAGTGCTTCCGCAGCCCCTGTTATATATTATTCTATTCAGAGGCCTTTGGTAATCCAAGGATTACTGGCCGGTTACGATGCTAAACCCATGGGGGCGGGTTTGGGTCGTGACACTTCGCCCGGCACCAGTGTGTTGCCCATCACCTTCCTTAAAACCCAGTCCCCGACTTTAATTGGTCTGGGGTGCATTGTTTTGTTGTACTTTCTAGACAATTCTTGTTGATATACGGCCACGTAGATTAATGCCTTTTCTCGATGTTCGTCAGCTAAGTCCAATTCCATGGCAATGGCTTCAGAGTTCAGCTCGGGCTCAAAATTTTTGTTGCAGATGGTGGGCATGCCGATCTTCAATGGAATGACCGCCTCCATGCCATATGCCAAGGCAAAAGGGGTTTCCCCGGTCGAGCATCTCAGGGTTGTCTGATATGCCCAGAGGACACTAGGGAGTTCCTCGGCCCATTTGCCTTTGGCTTTCTCCAACCTTTTCTTCAACCCATCAAGAATGGTCTTGTTTGATGCTTCGGCTTGGCCATTGGACTGCGGGTAGGCCAGGGTGGAATTGTAGAATTCTATCTTCAATTCCTCACAAAATCCTCTGAACAGCTGCCCATCAATTAGGTGCCATTATCATAAATCAAAGCCTGGGAACACCAAACCACGTTATCACGTTCTGCCAAACAAACCGTTTGACATCCTTTTCTTTGATGGTCGTTAAGGGCTCGACTTCAACCCACTTGGTGAAGTAATCCATAGCTGTAATGAAGAACTTTTGGTTGCCTGGCGCTATCGGGAGTGGTCCCACTATGTCCAACCCCCACATTGCGAAAGGCTAAGGGCTTGTGAGGGGAAGAAGTTCTCTGGCCGGCTGGTGAATTTGGTGGGCAAACTTTTGGCATTTTTCGTATTTTCTAACATATTTTTGCGCATCCGCTTGCATGCACGGCCACTAGTATCCTTGTGAAATAGTGCGGTAGGCTGAAGATCTCCCCCCAATGTGACTTCCGCACATGCCTTCGTGGATCTCGTAGAGGAAAGCTTCCACGCTGTTTGGATGAACACACTTGAAGTATGAACTAGTAAATGACTTCTTATACAAAGCACCAGATGGAGAGAGCCAAAACCGCACTGACTTCACCCGAATTTTATGTGCTTCCCTTTTGTCGACCGGAAGGGTCCTTTCTTTCAGGAAAAGGATGATAGGATCCATCCAAGAAGGACCAAGCTTAGTGCAGAATACTTCCGTCTGCTCTGAGTCCTCAATGCTAGGTCTTGGGAGAAACTCAATCAGGAGAGGGCTGGGAGTTAATCTGTCGAACATGGAAGCTAGGCCAGCCAACTCATCTGCTCGGCTATTTTCTTCATGGCCGATCTGTTGGACCCTTATTGCTTGGAATTTCTTGATGTGTTTTTTCACTAGAGCTTGATATTTGGCCATTTTTTCGTCTTTGGCTTCGTATTCTCTAGACACTTGGTTTACAACGAGTTGGGAGTCGCCCTAGACCATCAGCTCAGATGCGTGCAACTGGAGAGCGCTTGGGTCCGGCCAGCAGTGCTTTGTACTCAGCCTTGTTGTTTGATGTTGGGAATTCGAGTGTGATAGTGTTCGATGGTTAGATCATCCGGCAAGATCAAAACTATGCCCAGCCCGGCGCCGTGTTGATTTGAGGCGCCATCTACAAAAAGTTTCCACATTTCACCAATGAAAAGTTTCCAACATTCTGAGGGATCCTGGAAGGCTTGAAGGTTGAGATGATCACGGTCTCTCGGCTGCTCAACTATTTCTGCTACAAGCTCGTCACTGATGATATCAATAGACGTATCTTCAACCCCACTCAGCGGTGCGAAGCCGGATCCAACAAGCTGACCTGTTATTCCCAAATCCAACGTCGCACTATCGGGTTGAAGTACACCTCTGTCTGAAGGGTTTACGGACGGGTGCGCAAGTTTTGCATCGCCAACACCACTCTGTTGTGCAATTTCTGCTATGTGTACCTCCTTCACCACGGCTGTCGTGGTAAGATTCACCGGGCATACCGGGTGAATTCCAGGCGAGAATTCAACAACAAAGTCGGCCAATGCTTGGGCTTTGATGGTGGTTCGGGGTTAAAACTTAATGTCAAATTGCCCCAATTCGACTGCCCACTTTAGAATTCAGCTGAAAAAATTTCCCCGCTCGAATAAGGCTTTCAGAGGGAATTCGATCAACACCACGATTGTGTGAGCATGAAAGTAGTGCGCCAATTTCCTGGAGGCCATCATCAGCACCGAAGTAAGTTTTTCTAGCTGCAAGTATCTCGACTCTATCGGTAGCAAGGTTTTGCTCACGTACAAGATCGGGAGATGTTGGATGCCTTCTGCCCGGACAAGCACTGCACTAACTGCATGTTGAGAAACAGCCAAATAAAGGTAGAGTTCTTCGCCGAGCTTGGGTGTCACCAAGAGTGGGGCGGAAGACAAATACGTCTTAAACTCGGTCAAAGCCCTGTCACATTCTTCGTCCCAATCAAACTTGGATTTCAGGGCTCGAAAAAAAGGGCGACAATGATCTGATGACCGGCTTATTAATCGATTAAGCGTGGCTGCCATACCAGCAAGATGCTACACGTCCTTTACCGAGTTGGGCCGCTTCAATTCTTGTATGGCTCTGATTTGTGAGAGGTCCACTTCGATGCCTCGGTTGGTGACTAGGAAACCCAGGAATTTCCCCGATTCTACGCCGAAGGCACACTTTGATGCATTCAGGCGAAGCTTGTGTTGCTTAAGAATGGCGAACACCTCGGCTAGGTCGGACAAGTGGTCGACCTGCTACTTGCTTTTGACCACCATGTCATCGATGTAAGCCTCCATCGTACGGCCTAGCAGAAAGGCAAACATCTCGGTCACCATCCTCTGGAAAGTCGCCCCGGCGTTTTTCAAACCAAAAGGCATGACTCTATAGCAGAACAATCCCCTGGGTGTCATGAAACCAAGCGTACTTCCCCCAGATCGGCCCAACCCAGCTTGGCCCCAAGCATGCTCGGACCGACTCTAGCCCGGTCATTACCACGGCCCAAAACCAGATTATGAAATCTCCCTCTCATTGATGTTAATGATGATGGTGAGTTTTGGTAGGGTGGATTAGAGTTTTGGAGGGAGGAAGAAGAAGAAGAAGAAGAAATAACTTTGATCTCTTAAGGAAGAAGATACAGACATTTGAATAGGAATAACTGATTAGGGTGTACCATGAGGGAAATTTTTTTTTATTTTGAGGTTTAATATGTGTTGTTCTTATTAGTAAAATTCATATTAAGATATATTAGGAATTAAAATTTACGAATTTAAATTGGGCGTATTGAGACATATTTTGGATTCAAATAGAATCCCCATGTTTGTTATATAAATTAGGCCCACTTTGATTTGTCCAATAGTAACTTGGAGGGAGATGGCACAATTTCTCAAAGTTTGGCCAGTTTTTGTAATTCTCTGAGGGTGTTCGATCTGAGAGGCAAAGATTTTCATGGCACTATTCCTCAGGCTTTGTAACACAAACATTCATGGAATTTATGAAAAATTATAGACCTCAGTTTTAACAAGCTAAAACAAGCACTCCCAATTTCGGCACCGTTTGCTATTATTTATAGGGTCATTTGCAATTTACTAATAGGTTTCACAATCAATTTGCTATAATAGTTCTCTTTATATATTAGACTTGTCTATAATAACTTAAGTGGCACAATTCCTCAATGTTTGACAAGTTCTATTGATTCTCCAATGGTGCTCATTCTAAGCTGCAATGATTTTCATGGGATTATTCCTCAGAAATTCAGTACATGGATCAATTTGACAATGATTAATTTAAGTCAAAATAAATTATATGGGCAAGTACCAAGATCATTGGCAATTTGCATAAGGCTTGAGATTTGTCACGGCCCCACTCCGCCCCTAGTCGAATGGTGCCGTGATGGCCAGTAATCCGAGATTACCAAGGCCAACTTACAAGGATTCACACACAATCAAAGTATACAAATGGGGCTTACATGTGCGGAAGCAATAATTTAAATCTAAGTAGTCCATAAGAGCTATGCATAGATCAATGAAATGACATACATCTTAACATGGTTTTACAACTTGGATACAATTAAAATAAGTACACACTACATCTTGATCAAAAGGCTTCTCAAGCCGACATATACAAGAAAACATGAAATACAAAGCTAAGAAGCATGATCTTCAAGATGCTAGCAAAACATGAATCCAAAACATCTTGCAAAACACATCTAGGCGTCACCGCCTTCTTGCCCGTCACCTACATATATATAAGGAGAGGGTGAGCTTGGATACTCAGTGAATGATATTACTAATAAAGGTTTAAATGAATGATATCCGAGATCTTTACTAAATCAATACATATCATAGCTTGTACAAAATCAAGGGATAAACCAAGTTCATCTATCAAGTCTTTCAAAGCTTTAAGGGATGCTTACTAGCATCAATATAATACAAGGGATGACATTCCTGACAAAACAAGGGAATAATCAACCCGGAATCGATTAGACAAACCCACCCGCACAAGGCCGTCGGTGGCAAGACAAATATCTCAAACAAGGGCACTACTTGCATTATAGTCCCCTAGCACTAAGGACTTTCCAAGAATGTCATCAAAACAAGATAATACTTGATACAAAACTAGGGATAATCATTCATACTTGAGCAAACACTTTTCCAAAACGAAACAAGAAAAGCTTTTATCAAAACATTAAAACATAGCTTTATTAAAAATACCACTCACATAGCTCTCCGGGTGTGGGGATTAAAGCTAGGATCCAAGGCCTACAAGTACATAATAAAACTCCATTGAATGCATTTCAAGAAGACAAGAAGAGATGCTCAAAGGTGGATATGAAATGCATTCCTAGAATAAGCTTTACATGAGTGCAAACGATCCTGGCATTTCTTCCAAAACTAAGCCAAGACAAAGCAAAACATGTGCTGGGAGTTAAAACAATGTTTCTCATCTCGGGATAACATGTCGGGTACCAACCAGGTCTTGGCCGAGGTCCCACACCTCTTGGCTGAGGTATGGTCTCCTAGGCCTAGGTGCGCATCTAGGCAAAAGTGGGTCTCAGTGACCACACTTAGGGAAAGGTGAAGTCTGGAAAATCTAGGTTTCCTTTTGAAGAACATGAATGCTAAAATCATAACTTCTTTATTCAAAATTTGAGATTTCATGAGATGAGTTCGAAAACATGGACCTGGGTACCCATACTAGAAGATCTTATGAAAACAAACACAAAAACATGGAACTTATTATAAACTTTCTGATCAAAACATGGTTTTAATTCAATAACACAAGAACATCATTTTCTCTTCCCAAAACAAGCTTTAAATCAATGCATGGCTCATGAATCATGCTAGATCATGCAATGCGATCATATGAACATAAAGAATAACAAGAGTAGATCAAGAATCTAACCTCAAAACTTGAATCTAACGGTTCAAAGTGTGAAGATCAAGCTTGGAAATCTATTCTCACTCTAAGAACTATTCTTCCTCTCTTCCTAGAGCTTCTCTCCCTCTAGAGCAAAGATATAACAAATGATGTGTTTTCTCTCTCTACCGGCTGACTTAACCCTCTGCTAGGACACGTGGCAACGACTGGTTGGCTCTCCTCAAAAGGTGACAGATTGACAAGACAAGAGTATGATAAAGTGTATACAACAAGTAAGGTGACAAGGGCACTCTGAACAAGGCAATGACCTCGGATCAAGACATAGGCTTCGGCAAGTAAGGTCTCAATGATCTCAACTAGGAAGGATAACACTTGACCTAGCTGTGCCACACCTCGGTCTAGGTCATACCAGTCCAGGAACAAGATCACTAGGTGCAAGGATCAAAGATCTAGGACGCCTAGATGATAACATCTCGGCCTAGATGATGCACATCTCAGCCTAGATGATGACATCTCGGCCAATATGCCTAGGTGGTGGTGGAGGTCAACCAAAGTGGTTCCAAGATGGTCCTAGGTATAAGAGGTTCAAAGGTGTGACCTAGGCTTAAGATGACCTCGGCTTAATACACACTAAGCAAGGAACAAAGCATGCAAGCAACACTTAGATGAAACAAATCAAGGTCTGCAAAATGCAAGTTTAATCAAAACAAAGATCATGCAGATGCATGTGAGCATGACTAAGACAAAGTGAGGGTTGTTACATCCTACCCCACTTAAAGAAGTTTGGTCCCCAAACCCAAGTTACCTTGTCCCACAAACAACTCTGGATGTCGGATTTTCATTTCTTCTTCCATTTCCCATGTAGCATCCTTGCCATAATGCTCTTTCCATTCAACCTTCACCATCGGTATCGACTTGTTCCTTAACTGTTGCACTTGCCTATCAAGAATCCATATCGGCTTCTCCTCATAACCTAAATCTTCATTAATCACAATCCCAAAATGATCAATCACATGTAGTGGACTTGACTTAGTTCTGGCGACAAAACAAGTATGTAGACAATGGGGTTAACCTTCTCAAGAATTTCGAATGGCCCAATGTATCGGGGTGCTAGCTTACCTTTCTTCCCAAATCTTGAAACTCCTTTCATCGGCAAAATCCTCAGGAATACATGATCTCCAACTTCAAATTCTAACTCCCTTCTTCTCTGGTCAGCATAACTCTTCTGTTGACTCTGAGCAGTTTTAATTCTTTGCTGAATGAGCTTAATCTTCTCAATTATCACTCGAACCAGTTCGGGACCAATCAAAGCTTTGCCTCCTACTTCGGTCCAACATATCGGTGATCTGCACTTCCTTCCATACAAAGCTTCATACGGCGCCATGCCAATGCTAGCTTGATAACTGTTGTTGTAGGCAAATTCCACTAATGGCAAATGCTCTTCCCAACTTCCCTTGAAGTCCAATACACATAACCTGAGCATATCTTCAAGTGTCTGAATCGTTCTTTCTATTTGCCCATCGGTCTGGGGATAAAAAGCTGTGCTAAATCTCAATTCGGCTCCCAAAGCTCCTTGTAGACTCTGCCAAAATCTAGAAACAAACTTCGGATCTTGGTCTGACACGATAGACATCAGCGTTCCATGAAGTCTAACAATCTCATTCATATATAACAAGGCAAGTCGGTCGGCATTAAATGTAGCCTTAACAGGCAAGAAGTGTGCTGACTTGGTTAATCTGTCAACTATAACCCAAATCGAATCCATACCCTTTTGTGTCGTCGGCAACCCAATCACAAAATCCATGGAGATGTGTTCCCATTTCCACTCAGGAATTGACAAAGGTTGAAGAAGTCCTGCTGGCCTCTGATACTCTGCTTTCACTTGTTAACAATATAGACACTGAGATACGAACTCGGCTATCTCTCTTTTCATATTTGGCCACCAAAAAGTTTGCTTCACATCTTGGTACATTTTTGTATTTCCTGGATGAACGGAAAATCTGGAACGATGGGATTCCTGCAAAATTCTCCTTTTCAACTCCAGGACGTCAGCCATACACAACCTTCTTTCAAACTTAAGCACCTGATTCTCAATGGTGTACCCTGACCTCGGCTTGGTGACAAACTCATCAATTACCTTCATAAAGAATTTATCCTCCCTCTGTCTCATCTTTACTTCCTCCATAATAGTCGGCTTCACTGAAATCATTGCCAGACATGCCAAATTCCCAACTAACTTCCTGCTCAATGCATCGACCACTGAGTTTGCTTTACTCGGATGGTACTGAATCTGCATATCGTAGTCTTTCAATAACTCAAGCCATCTTCTCTACCTCATATTCAATTCCTTCTGAGTGAACAAGTACTTTAGGCTCTTGTGATCTGTGAAAACTTGGCAAGAGGCTCCATACAAGTAATGACACCAAATTTACTATGGCTGCTAGTTCTAAATCATGGGTAGGATAATTCTTTTCATGGGGTTTCAACTAGCAAGATGCATATGCTATAACCTTACCCCCTTGCATTAATACACAACCCAAACCCTTATGTGAAGCATCACTATAAATCTGAAATTCTTCATTACCTGATGGTAGTACAAGAACTGGTGCTGTAACTAACCTCATCTTGAGTTCCTGGAAGGCTGATTCTCTGACCTCAGTCCATTCATATGTCGTTCCCTTCTGAGTCAATCGTGTCAATGGTACTACAATCTTCAAGAAGTCCTTCACAAACTTTCTATAATGGCTTGCCAAACCCCGAAAACTACGAACCTTGGACACATTAGTCGGTGTCGGCCAATTCACAATAGCTTCAATCTTGCTAGGATCAACCGAAATACCTTCCTCATTAATCACATGTCCCAAAAATGAAATGCTGGAAAGCCAAAACTCACACTTGCTAAGCTTGGCATACAACTTTCTGTTTCTCAAAATCTGAAGGGCAAGTCTCAGATGCTTCTCATGCTCAATTTCACTCTTGGAATAGATCAATATGTCGTCGATGAAAACAACCACAAACTCATCTAGGTATGGCTTAAAGACTCTATTCATCAAATCCATGAATGCTGCAGGAGCATTAGTCACTCCAAAAGGCATTACCAAAAATTCATAGTGGCCATATCTTGTCCGAAAAGCAGTCTTCTGAACATCCTCGGCTTTAACCTTGAGCTGATGGTAGCTCGACCTGAGATCAATTTTTGAAAAGACCCGTGCTCCTTGTAGTTGATCAAGCAAATCATCGATCCTCGGCAATGGGTACTTATTCTTAATGGTCACCTTGTTCAGTTCTCGGTAATCAATACAAAGATGAAGTGTACCATCCTTTTTCTTCACAAATAGAACTGGTGCTCCCCAAGGTGAAGTGCTTGGTCGAATAAAGCCCTTATCCAACAACTCTTGTAATTGCAGCTTCAACTCCTTAAGCTCGGCTGGGGCCATTCTATAGGGTGTTTTGGAGATAGGTTGGGTTCCCAACATAATGTCAATAGTAAAGTCTACTTCTCTATCGATTAAGTGGCCAGGCAAATCATTTGGAAAGACATCGGGAAATTCATTAACAATTGGGATGTCGGCCATTTTGACGTTTCCATTTGGATTACTTGGTACACTACACAGGTAACCTCGACACCCTTTTTGGATTAACTTATAGGCTTTCATGAACGGAATCAAGTAAGGCGAGGATCCTACTCCTTTACCCTGAAACGTAACCTCGGCTTGGTTTGGGGGTCTCAAGGTGACACTTTTGGAAACACAGTTAATGGATGCACGATTAACTACTAACCAATCCATTCCCAATATGACATCAAAATGGGTCATGTTCAACGGCATCAAATCAACTAGCAATTCAACATTCTCAACTACAATTACACATGCTTTATAAATGGATGCAACAGTCATAGTTCTCCCAAATGGAGTAGATACAGATAACACATACCCAAGGGGTTCTAGTTTCCTATTTAACTTCTTGGCAAATTTAGCAGATACAAATGAATGTGTAAAACCTGAATCAATCAATATATATGCATCTTGAGAGAAATTGGAAGGGTACCTGACACTACTGTCTCGGCACCCTGAGTGTCTCCTGGCACCAATGCAAAAACTCTGCCCGGCCTCATCTGTCCTTTCCCGACATTACCTTTCTGTGCAGAACCCGGGGTGCTCCCATTTTTCCTGCTATCCTTAGCCTTTGTCTTGGGACAGTCCTTGACAGGATGACCCATCTCACCGCATTCAAAGCAAGCTCTAGACGCCCAACAACAGACCCCGAAATGTGGCTTCCCACAACTTGAACATGTCGGCTTAGTATCACCCTCCTGATTCGAGTTGCTGGAACTGCCCATATTCGCCTTCTTCTTGGCACCAAACGGTCCTCGACGATTGTCATAATTCTGTCTCTTTCTCTGGCTCTCCCCTGAACTTTGATATTTGTTTAAGTTAGCTTCTGCCAGGATGGCTTTATCTAATACTCTGGCGTAAGTCAGCATGTTGAGCATATTCACCCGATCTTGTATGGGTCCACGAAGCCCATTCTAAAATTTCCTGGCTTTCTATATTCATTATTGACCATGTTGGGCGCATACCTTGCTAACTCGGTGAAGGCACGATCGTATTCAGCCACGGTTTTGTTACCTCGTGTCAAAGTCTGGAATTTCGTGGTCTTGCGATCTCGAACACTAAGAGAAAAATGCTTGTCATAAAATAGCTCCAAAAATTTGGCCCAAGTCAAATCCGGATTACCTTCTCGGATCATCATCCACCATTTACGAGCGTCATCATCCAACATGAATGCTGCCAATGACACCTTCTGAGCGTTGGTGCTAGGAAAAATCTCAAACAACTTCTCCATTTCCAAAACCCACGCTTCAGCTTTCATCAGCTCTATACCCCCATGGAACTTCGGCGGATTCATCTTCTTGAATTCTTTAATCAAGGTCAACGTGCCGTCTCCATACAAAGCTGGCTGTGCAGGCCCTTACAGCACCAGAGGAGGTGAAGGCGGAACTGCATCTCAGCCGTTTGTCTGCTCGGCCTGAGTAGAGGTAGTACTGGTGTTCTGTTGGCTTGTTCGCCTCAACTCATGGGCCAAACCCTCTACCATCCTTTCTAGTCTATCCAACCTGTCCTCAGATTGATCTCGGCCAACTAGAGGTCAACCCCTTCTCATGATGCTAGAGGTATGAAAAATGTGACTCTTTAAAACAAAAGGAGCAAACAGGCATGTATGCAGATAACAAATGATCATGCCGAGATGATGCACATCTTGTCAAGAAACAAGCAATATGATGCAATTCTAAGATCGGTCTAAGGGACATCCTATGCTCTTTAGGACTCAAAGTGTGTAAATAACGTACTATAAGGAACTCGTGCTCTGATACCATTCTATCACGGCCCCACTCCGCTCCTAGTAGAATGGTGCCATGATGGCCGGAGATCCAAGATTACCAAGGCCAACTTACAAGGATTCACACACAATCAGAGTATACATATGGGGCTTACATATGCGGAAGCAATAATTTAAATCTAAGTAGTCCATAAGAGCTGTGCATAGATCAATGAAATGACATAGATCTTAACATGGTTTTACAACTTGGATACAATTAAAATAAGTACACATTACATCTTGATCAAACGGCTTCTCAAGCCAATATATACAAGAAAACATGAAATACAAAGCTAAGAAGCATGATCTTCAAGATGCTAGCAAAACATGAATCCAAAACATCTTGAAAAACACATCTAGGCGTCACCGCCTTCTTGCTCATCACCTACATATATATAAGGAGAGGGTGAGCTTGGATACTCAGTGAATGATATTACTAATAAAGGTTTAAATGAATGATATCCGAGATCTTTACTAAATCAATACATATCATAGCTTGTACAAAATCAAGGGATGAACCAAGTTCATCTATCAAGTCTTTCAAAGCTTCAAGGGATGCTTACTAGCATCAATATAATACAAGGGATGACATTCCTAACAAAACAAGGGAATAACCGACCCGAAATCGATTAGCCAAACCCACCCGCACAAGGCCGTCAGTGGCAAGAGAGATATCTCAAACAACGGTACTAGTTACATTACAGTCCCCTAGCACTAAGGACTTTCCAAGAATGTCATCAAAACAAGATAATACTTGATACAAAACCAGGGATAATCATTCATACTTGAACAAACACTTTTCCAAAACGAAACAAGCAAAGCTTTTATCAAAACATTAGAACATAGCTTTATTAAAAATACCACTCACATAGCTCTTCGGGTGTGGGGATTAAAGCTAGGATCCAAGGCCTACAAGTACATAATAAAACTCCATTGAATGCATTTCAAGAAGACAAGAAGAGATGCTCAAAGATGGATATGAAATGCATTCCTAGAATAAGCTTTACATGAGTGCAAACGATCCCGGCATTTCTTCCAAAACTAAGTCAAGACAAAGCAAAACATGTGCTGGGAGTTAAAACACTGTTTCTCATCTCGGGATAACATGCTGGGTACCAACCAGGTCTTGGCCGAGATCCCACACCTCTTGGCTGAGGTATGGTCTCCTAGGCCTAGGTGCGCATCTAGGCAAGAGTGGGTCTCAGTGACCACACTTAGGGAAAGGTGAAGTCTGGAAAATCTAGGTTTCCTTTTGAAGAACATGAATGCTGAAATCATAACTTCTTTATTCAAAATCTGAGATTTCATGAGATGAGTTCAAAAACATGGACCTGAGTACCCATACTTGAAGATCTTATGAAAACAAACACAAAAACATGGAACTTGTTATATACTTTCGGATCAAAACGTGGTTTTAATTCAAGAACACAAGAACATCATTTTCCCTTCCCAAAACAAGCTTTAAATCAATGCATGGCTCATGAATCATGCTAGATCATGCAATGCGATCATATGAACATAAGGAATAACAAAAGTAGATCAAGAATCTAACCTCAAAACTCGAATCTAACGGTTCAAAGTGTGAAGATCAAGCTTGGAAATCTATTCTCACTCTAAGAACTCTTCTTCCTCTCTTCCTAGAGCTTCTCTCTCTCTAGAGCAAAGATATAACAAATGATGTGTTTTCTCTCTCTGCCGGCTGACTTAACCCTCTGCTGGGACACGTGGTAACGACTGGTTGGCTCTCCTCAAAAGGTGACAAAATGACAAGACAAGAGTATGACAAAGTGTATAAAACAAGTAAGGTGACAAGGGCACTCTGAACAAGGCAATGACCTCGGATCACGACATAGGCTTCGGCAAGTAAGGTCTCAATGATCTCGGCTAGGAAGGATAACACTTGACCTAGCTGTGCCACACCTCGGCCTAGATGTGCCACACCTCGGTCTAGGTCATACCAGTCCAGGAACAAGATCACTAGGTGCAAGGATCAAAGATCTAGGATGCCTAGATGATAACATCTCGGCCTAGATGATGCACATCTCAGTCTAGATGATGACATCTTGGCCAATATGCCTAGGTGGTGGTGGAGGTCAACCAAAGTGGATTCAAGATGGTCCTAGGTGTAAGAGGTTCAAAGGTGTGACCTAGGCTTAAGATGACCTCGGCTTAACACACACTAAGCAAGGAACAAAGCATGCAAGCAACACTTAGATGAAACAAATCAAGGTCAACAAAATGCAAGTTTAATCAAGACAAAGATAATGCAGATGCATGTGAGCATGACTAAGAAAAAGTGAGGGTTGTTACAAGATTCTTGTTCTTGGAAACAATAAGATTGAGGATACTTTTCCCTTTTGGTTGCAGATCTTCCTAAGTTACAAGTTCTTAAAACAATGAGATTGAGGATACTTTTCCCTTTGTTTTGTGATTTAATAGATTCCATGGTACCATTCAGAATCTTAAAACCAATCTACAGTTTCCAAACTTGCGCATCATTGACCTCTCTCACAATGGTTTCTCAGGTAACTTGCCATCAAAATTATTCCAAAACTAGAATGCAATGAAAATGAAAAAGGTAGAAAAGTAAACATATATGCAATTCTGTCAGATAATTCTTAGAATTCAGTTGGTGAAGTCTACAACTAGAAGACTTACACTGTGTTTGGTTAGGGGGATTTGATAAAGGATTTAGAAATGGAAACTTTTTCCTTTTCCATTTCCGAATCCCTTCCTAAATCCCCCAACCAAACACAACGTTAATGTGACATTCATATATTTTCCATCTCAAATGACTATTATGTATTCAATAACAATAACTAGCAAAGGCATACCAATCTATATATCAAACAACAAATTCGAAGGAAAAATTCCAAAAGCTCTTGGAAGTCTTTGTGGGCTTACTTAAGGTGCTAAATGTTTCAAACAACAATCTCGTTGGCAAAATCCCTTCATCATTACCAAATCTAACAGAGCTGGAATCATTAGATCTTTCCATAAACTTGCTCTCAGGAGAGATCCCTCCACAACTGTCCCAACTCACCTTCCTTGAATTCCTAAATGTTTAATATAACCATCTCACAGGCCCTATATCTCGAGGGAAACAATTGATACATTTGAAAACTACTCATATCTTGGGAATTCTAGATTGTGTGGTAAGCCTCTGTCGAAGTCATGTGGAAATTTAGAGGCCTCAACACCACCACCCTTGAGCTTTCGAGGTGATGATTCAAAGTTTCCAAGCGGCGTCAACTAGATTGTCATATTCATGGGATATGGAAGTGAGCTAATAGTTGGGCTGGTTACCGGGCACATTCTCACCACAAGGTATCATAAATGGTTTGACAGGACCTTTGGAAGGGAGAAACAAGCTCAAAGGAGGGAGAAAAGGAAAGGAATAAGAAATTAACTCAATAAGAAGCTTCAAATCTGTCATTTTCTTCCATGCGTGTGCTATTAGCTTTTGTGAAGTATAAGTACATGCTCAATAAGCAATCTAGTCTATGCTTTTATAATTTATAATACTTTTGAATTGATGCCAACGACTATGAAGATATGTTATTGTTATTTTACATATTATACCATGAAAACTGCAATAAGAATCAATTTGGATCTTCCAAAGTTGTGTATATTATTAAAAAATTTGGATCTTCCTGTTCTTTTTAACAGAAATTGCTCATTAAGCTTTTTCTAACACTCTATTAGGTGGTAAAAGTAGTTATTTGGGCTGTGTATCTGTCATAACTATGGCTGCAATTATAGAGTTGGATATGATAAACCTCTGAGATTAGCAAACATCTTGAAACTATGTCAAAAATTTTTAAGTCTTGTGGACGCTTATTTGAAAAATAAATGATGATCCCATTCAAGTTTCCTGGTATGAGAAAGTGACCAATAATATAAGATGTGAAGATTTTGCCATTGTAATTACTTGATGCATATAAAATTATAAAGAAGATATAAGTGTACTAAGAAGGACAAACACCATAATATTTAAAAATTACTTTTTCATTTCGTGCATGATACGGGTTTACTTTAATTGTTTAAAACCCTGAAAGAACAAAGTCTTAAAAAGAAGGAAATAAAGAATTACATGTGTTTTGGTCAATAGTGTTGTTGTTGGGTTAGATTGTTGGAACATTTTCATAATATATTTATATATATTTAAATATATAATATAGTTATATGAATGATTAAAGAGATGTGACTTTTGGGTTTAAACCAAAGGGTGTAACCATTAAGTATAAACAAAAATGTGTGTCTTTTGGATTTAAATCATGTGGTGTAACCATTAGATTTAAACCAAAATACATGATTCTTGGATTTAAAGGGTGTTACTTTTGAATCTAAAGGATACAACCTTTGGTCTAAGGGACACAAACTCATGCCTATATAAAGGTGGAATAGGTCTGCAATTGTAGAAATCATCCGTATGAAATCTATAGAATATCCATGGAATTTCTCTCTAGCATTCATATTGTTATTTTCATCTATATTTCGTAGATTAGAAAAATCCAAAAACATTTGAGATCTAATTTCGTTAGTGCATAATGCAGTCAAACATCAAACATCTGTGACTGCTAAGCCTAAACACCCTGTGCGAACTAATAAATTCTTTTCTCCATTTTTCATTTTATATCCTCTACTCTTTATTCTTATTTTTATCTTTTTATGAATGGTTGAGGTTGGTAAAAGGAAATCTGGTGTAAAATAAACTATTCCTCCTTTCTGATCCATATCTAATTTATAGCTGTCTAAAACACTTTGTCCTACATCATTAAACCTATCATCATAAGACATACAAAAACTTTAGCTTCTAAATTTTCTCTAATTAAAGCCTCAACTCCTATCACAACTAATCCTAAGTGAGTCATTTTGAGATGTTCATTTACAGCATAATTATAACTTTCTGTATTTATTAAATTTAGCTCTATTTTTTCATCTTCTTGAGTTACACTAATCATTTGTTCACCATAATGTTTAAATAAATATTGTTTTTTATGAATTTTTCCTAACTTTTATACATATTTAGCTGGAATTAACTATAGTTTTTCTTTTTAAAATTTTTCTATTTGCTGTTCTACATCTATAAATTCTTCTACTTTAACATCTTCATCTTCGTTACACTTTTTACTTCTACTTCCTTTTACTAACTATTTAAACATTTTTATTTTCTATAAGTTCTACAAACAGGTTTCTTTGGTAATTTAAGCTTTTCAAAATATGTAGATATATTGAGACTAGTGTCACATCCCGCCAAATTACCTAGACAAAATTGGCTACCAAGAGGAAATCTCAAGGAAGGGAGGCTAATAGAATATTCTAGAAGTTCCTGGAAGACTTGAAAAAATATGGGAGCTTGGAAGCATGGAGATCAATGGAAGGATCTAGAACTTGGTAGCTCATTCCAACACTTGAAGAGAACATGAAGGATTCTAGAACATCCTTGAATATTCAAGACACTTGAATTGTAAATATCTTGTATAGATATTTCTAAAGCATTCTAAGAACATTCTTGTAACTTGTAAAGAAGGCTTCCATGGGAAGCTTTTACATGACAATATCTTGAGAAATCTAGAATGCTACTAGGGAGCCTATAAATAGGAGAGGAGCTAATTTGCTCCAACCCATCCAAGAGTTGTAAACTTTCTCAAAGTGTATACAAGGCATTCTCTCAAACTCTCTTTGTCTTCCTACTTGTCTTCTTACAAGCTTGTGAGTTAGGCTGACTTAGCATCATCAAGTGAGACTTGAGATTGTCTAAGTACCGCATGGATAGCTTGGAAACAACCAAGGCCGTGACACTGGGCTTTACTTGCTTGTCCTTCTACTCCTTTTCCTTTTTGAAGTACTAATCTTTCTAACGAAGCCAAACGATTTTCTAAATTATGTAGTTGTTCTGATAATTCCTCATATTTTTCACATAACCAGATAAGAAATAAAATTTATATATTATTTTGTCTTACAAATATTTTATCTGACTGATTTATTCCTTGATAGCTGGTAATTCCCTCTGGGTTATTATGAAAGTCTTTTGCTTATTTTAGAATGACCTAGTAATCTCTGTTAGCTTTTTTTTTTTTTTTATATCACTACTCATAAATTAAGATCTTATTAGTTATTCTAAAATTTCTAATTTTTGTTTTAAAATATCTTGAATTTGGTTGATCTGTTCTATTTGTTTGGCTATTTGATTTATTTGACTATGAATTTTTTCAATTAGTTGCTTAAATTCTAACTCTATTTGCTTTGAACTACTAATATTTATAGCTGAAATTAGAGTTTCTATTTCTAGCTTGATGGGGAATTTTTTTAAATTTAAATCTATTAATTATTGTAGAATTGATCTTGGATATAATCTAATTTTTTTTTTATCTTGATCCTTAATTATACTGCAAGTATTACGAAGATGGTCTATAGATGAAGTAAAAATATTATTGATTTTATCTACTTCCTTTTTAATATTTTTTGCAAAATTAATTTGATGATCTATAATACTATTTAACTGAGAATTATGTTCGCTATGGAGCTGATGTGTAAAAGTTCCTTCAAAATTACAACGAAATTTATTTTTATCTATATTAAGGTGATGATTATAATTACTGAGTTCTGAATCTAAGTATTCTACTCTTTTCATACACAAAATTAAATCATACTTTAAAATTATTGAAAGCTACTATAATATGAAACTTATAACTAAATTGTCCAATAATAAAAACTACTCTATTTCCGTAAGCAAAATGCATAAACTAACTTAAACTGTCCTAAAACCGAACACTGCTCTCATACCAATTTTTGGGAGGTTAGTGGTTTACCACTATTTTGATGTTGGGCTAAGAATTATCTAGTTAATTCTATAGTTAAATTCTTAAGCTGCTGTATTAGTTATTGTAAGGCCTCTTCTTCTATTGTTAATTGTCTATTTATTTGTGTGACTTTTAAACTATAGTGTACTAGAGAACTACCGGAAGCCAATAATAACAGAAATTGATATTTTTGCTTTTGATCTTCTAATTCTTGTATATGCTCAGTACTAGATCTGATTTTAATTCTAAGTTCTTCAAGCATAAAATTCTTATTTTTAAAACTATTATATTGAAAATATTTCCTTGATATTTCTACTCAAGTTGCTCTCCTTGTATTCTAAATTTTTTTCTCTTATTTAGCAAAACTACTTTTAAGTGATGTTTGCTTTCATTACATGTACTCTCACCTTGAAGCTAAGCCTTGTTTAACGTAGTATATTTTTATTTTCTATTTCTTACTTTTCCCTTTCTGCCTACAATTTACCCTCAATGCCTAACCACAGCTCGCACAAGCTCTTTAGCTAAGGTCACTCAGTAACGAAATAGAAAACAATAAATACTATAAAGGTTCAAAGCATGAAATATTAATAAGCAAGCAAGCATTCTATAAACTTAGTTTTCCTAAAAGAAAATAAATTTTAGAACAGAAGAGTTACCCTTTTGAAATATCTAAGGAAAAAGAGAGACTACTCACACTTCATATTAATATATATTATACTTACAAAGATTTTGTTACAGACTTTGAGATACTGAAAGACTTGAACACTTGGAATTTTTTAGACAAGGGCTTGAGAAGTTGGGGAATTTTTTGCAAGGAAGAGTGGAGAGAATTTACATTGCTTTATCCGTTGACATGAATGCCAATTTATACAATATAATTGATGGATACAAACAAAAACCAAAGACTTAGCCTAAACTTAATGTCTATCTCAAACTTACGGCCCAACTTTGCACAAAAGTCTAAAGGCCTAGTCAAACCTAGTCAAGCGTAGTCATAGGCTTTACAATATTTCTAGAAGGTAATAAATACAAGGACTACAATTATATACAAACTCCTTATTTTAATAGACACCGACTATAGAAAGAATCAATAAAGAGTTAGGATAAAGATGCCGGGCACTGCTTTGGGCCCCATCGCACATCATTCAATCCTCTTTGTCTTGATTCTTAATTTAAAATTTTGACAATATAATTTGATACAATACACGTGTAAGGATTCTCACAGCTTTTCTGTAATAAAGCAGGGTATGGGTTATCTGCTCTATTAAAATAGTGAGTGAAGGAGAAGCCTCACTACTGACAGACGTAAATAATTACAATAGCTATTGTCGTTTTTTGGCATGAATTTTGCTGCTTGTTGAAGTGAGGCATTATCTTCTACAGACTGGCTATTTGTCTTTTTCCTCTGATCATCTTGAAACCAATTATTGATGTGGACATGTGTATGCTTGGCTGATGGAGAGAGCCTTCACAGTCGATCGAGTAGTAAGAAAGTACCAAGTATGATGGAGGAATCAACAGCCGCAACAGCAACAACAACATCTTTTGAGATTCATGAATTGCTAGGGTTTCAATTTCATCCCACAAAGGAAGAACTTCTTGGATTCTACCTCAAAAACGTAATTTTTGGCAAAAAAATTGCACTATGATATCATTGGTTTCCTCAACATCCACCATCATGATCCATAGGACTTGCCTGGTATGCATTGCTTTTCAACTCTTACAAATGTTTTTCTGCTTTGTTTGTTTTAATTGAAAAATATTTGTCAAACAGAGTTATATATATATTAAAGGTCTCATGGAGTGATTTGGAGAGAAAAAAATAAATAAATTTATATTGGTTTCAATCTTCTCTTTAGGTTGTTAAAGATGAGAGAAATCGGAAAAAATGAAGAAAAACTTATTTATCTTACAAACACTTTTTTAATCTCTCCAAAAGTGAAGAGATTGAGAGAGATAAAAAAAAATGAAGTAATTGCTAACTTTTTATAATATCAAAATTATTCATCTAAGTACTAGAAAAACTTGAAAACAAATTTTTTTTAAGTAATATAATCCCTCCGAAAATGGGCATAAGTCCCTCTAGTTTAAGCAAACAAGCGAAAAGAAAACACAATAATTTCTTTTCATTACTAAATTAACAAATTATTTTTTTCATTTTTCTCTTTTGAATTTCCAACAGACTGCAAGAGTCTGTAATTGAAAAATGAAAAATGAAAAATGATTTCTTTAGTTTTTCATTTTTTTTTTTTTTTGGTCTTTATATTTGTTTATTTCTTTTGAATGTGCACTAAATGATTTTTTTATAATTGAAAAATGTAAGTCAAACAGGGCTAGTGAATTAAGGAGAGAGTGGTATTTTTTTTTTCTTTTTTTTGTATCAATTAATGACTTAACATATTGTATGAGAATTCAAATTTTAAGAAGTCCTGCATTTGATTTTCATTACATAGAAGTGATTATTTTATATGAAGCTAAGAATAACTCTAATTTTGATAATTTTTTTTGAACGGGACCCTAATTTTGATGTTGAAATTGGGTTTTAGGGGTGGTTTGGAATGTTCTAAGTTAGTGCACTTTTTGATTTTTTTATATAAAAATGTATAGAAAAGTAGAGAAAGTGGGTAAAAAAGTAGAGAGAAGATATTGATAGATGTTGATTGATGTGACCCAAATAAGTGTATGTATGCAAAAAAAAGTGCACTTTTTGAGTGCATGCCAAACACCTACTTAGTGTGTTAAAGTGTACAAGCAAGATAGTGGGAAGTCTACTTTTGTGTGTTATTAATTTTTTAACTTAGTGAGTAAATGAGTGTTCTAACAAAAATATAAAACTTATTAAATAATGATAGAACTCAATTGAATGTGTTAAATATAGAGAATAAATATATAAAATGGGGGAAATATTGTGCCCATGGAATTTGGGATCAAATGTTACAAAATAGTTACCTCCGGTACTCCCCTACCAATATTCGCAATTTCCCTACCTACCCTTGCTACCCTCAAATCATTCCTACTCAACCCAACACCCTAGTTGACCTAAAACCTAACCACTAGAACTATCCAAAATTTACAAAGTGCACAATTTGGAATGGGTTTTGACAGAGGACTTCATCACCAATTGCCTGATATCTCTACTTCCTTGACTCTAGTGCCTAAATTCATGCTTTATGCGATCTCCGTTGATGAGCTTCTTTGACACTTGCTCAATTAGGGTTTGCTTCTTTCTCAAATTTGTTATGGAACATTGTCCAATCTAGTGTTTAAAGGTTTAATGAGATATAGTCATTTATCTTATATTTAAGCCACTAAATTAATGAGATCGAAATGAAAGAAGACCCTTCAAATTACATCAAACATTTGATATGCTGTGACTATTTAGAAATAGTCCAATCCAAAGATGCACAATACCACAATTAAACACAACCTATATGTAGCTAGAAGACCTTTGGAAAAAAAAATTTAAAAAAAAAAAAAAAATAGAGAGAGAGAGAGAGAGAGAAAACAGGTTATCCATTCCCAACCCTAAACCAATTTAACCCAACCCAAGTAGAACCCACTTAATAATCGAAAAAGTTTGTTTTGTTGAAATCAAAGATGTAACACTAACCATTTAAACAATCTTCCAAATTAAGTTTTAATTAATATTTGTGTCCATGAAATGACCGTAACATGGTTTCATTCCATAACTCATCAAACCATGTTACGGTCATTTCATGGACACAAAAGTGTCCAGGATAATGCCACAGATGAATACTATGTTGTTTATGAGAACTACTCAAGAAGTTTAAGAGCCTATGTCAACAATTTGAAGAACCAGCCTATAGTTATGTTGGAGTTCAGAAGCCTTCAGAGCTAGATGACTTCATTCATACCTTGTCAAGATTGTTGTTTACATTACCATTTATTTAAATTTATTTATAAGTGATTTTGTTGACATATGCTATTTTGTTTGACAGGTACATCGATGAGAACTTGGTTCATAACCATTGTTGCATGTGGGAATCAAAGGAAAGATTGACCTTCATGAGAAATGTTTGGGACAAATGACATTTCCTATCAAAACTTGATAAGCAAAGGCAAACTTAGCTGTCGCAAAAATACGTCTGCAATGGTAGGTGGCTAACCACCGCATTTGGAATAATTTTATTCCAAAACCCAACTCGTTGAATGATGTATATAGCTATTGTCATTATGGTAATACTCTTGAGGAACTTGTTCGCTTTGTAAGAAATGTTGTCACCCATATTGGAAATTATTCAAAGAATGTAAGTTGCTAATTATTTTTTAATTTAGTTAGTACTGTTTAAAACAATTATTATAATTGTTTGTCAATAATAATTAATATTTAATATATTTTTTGAATAGGGCAAGCTAATCAACCATACATAAGTTGATAGATTGATATCAACTACCTTTCCTATGTTGATGGTGGAACTACAAAAGTTTCTGTATTTTGAAGGATTTGAACATGAAGATTTCATGAGAAGTTAAATTGATTTTCTGTAGCTCTTCGTCTAGGAATATATGCCCACGATTGTATTGAACTTCTTTTATGAATGGATGTGAATGATCAGTGTTAATCATCAATTACAAGAATTCAATATTTTACAATCACTTACTGGTAAATTGATGTTAACTACCTTTCCTATGTTGGTTGTGGAACTACAGAAGTGTCTGTATTTTGAAGGATTTGCACATGAAGATTTCATGAGAAGTTAAATTGATTTTCTGTAGCACTTTGTGTAGGAATGTATGCCCACGATTGTAATGAACTTCTTTTATAAATGGATGTGAATGATCAGTGTTAATCATCAATTGCAAGAATTCAACATTTTACATTCACTTACTGGTAATGGCATCAAATTATTCTTATGCCCAATCTTCATCTTTTTTGTTCATAGGACCATAAAATGATATACACTGTTGAAAGGAAAATGGACATTCTCCAATTCTTGACTTAAACATGATGGGTATTATTTAATAGTCTTGTACTATCAAAATTTTACAGTTAAAAATATATTTTTTCTATCTATCTTAGTTATCTTATCTAATTGAAAAACAGAAGATGATTGGATATTGAACTCGACATTTTGATGATAAAACAACTTGTGTTGGGTGAGTTAGATACACATCATCAGCTTAGCACATGGCTCAGATAGGATCACCAATGTTTAGTTATATCTTTAGTCATATCTTTAGTCATATCTATTGAGAAGCAAATTCATACACAAATGCCTTTGCAAACTTGGAACTATTGCGGGATGAAGATTTTCATGTTTTTACTGTCCCTTCTTTATGTATTGCTAAATTGTTACTTGATGACATTAGAGGGGTCACGCATCCCCCTGTTTGTACTGCAATGTTTCCTCTGTTTAGTGAATGAATGTCCATCTTTACTATAAAAAAAAAAAAAAAACAAAAGATGATTTGTGTTTTTGCTGTTCTTTTATTTATTGAATGAATCGCACAATCACATTAGTAATATTACATGATATACTACAATTATCTAATAATTTTTTAAACATGACATCTATTAACATCCGGGACCATTTAGACAATGCATTCTACATTCAGTAATTCTAGGGACAACAAAAATTCTATCTTGATTTTTCTAACGAGACTACTCACTGTTAGACAAACAAATAAAATGAACACAAATATTTCACTTTTTATTTAAAGAATACAACTTAAAGATATGTATGTGTACATAAAAATATTTTAAAAATTATTGTGTAGTCTAGATTTAACTCGTATATTGTGTGACCTACATTTAAAATGAATTGAATCAAGCTACCCAATGATTTTATTGGTATATTGATGTACATGAGTTATATACCTAAACAATGAGAACCATGTGTTACTTTCCACACTTGGCACACCAAGTTCAACCACCTCATCCAACACATGCAATTGTGACTAAAGTAATATAAGAAACCCACCTCTCAAATACCTCTATGCTCATAGACCTAAAGCAATAATTATTAATTAAGGAAAAACGAGTACAAGAGTAAAAAGAAAAGAAAAAAAAAAAAAGAAGGAAACTTACTGCTCCACCACCTTCTCTCAATGCGATGAAGTGTAAAAATGAGGTGGAGATGGTATGAGGTGGGTAGGATGGTAAGGAGTGGGTAGGATGGTAAGGGGTGGGTAATGATGGTTGTGAAAGATGGAAATGAAAATGATGGTGGAAGTAGTTGGGTTGTTGATCTTGAGAGAGATGAGAAAAAGAGTGTAATAGAGTTAGAGCAATATTGTAATATCAACTTTTTAGTTTTGGGTATTTTGGTCATTGTATATTTTTTGTTTATTGTTGGACACCCCTTTTTTTTTTTTAAATACAATTCTATCCCTGTATGAAGGGGTGGTGACCACTATTAGATCGCCTGCTGGAGAGACAAATGAATTTCCTATCCCTATAGGGTTACACCAAGGATCTACCTTATGTCCTTTTCGCTTTAGTTATGGATGAGTTGACGAGAAATATCCAGGATGGCGTGCCATGATGTATGCTTTTTATAGACGATATAGTGCTAGTGGATGATACTAGAGAAAAAGTTAATACAAAGTTAGAGATTTGGAGAAAAGCTCTTGAATCTAAAGGATTCCGGATAAGCAGAACTAAGACAGAGTACATGGAGTGTAAATTTAGTAACAGTAACAATGAAAGCAGAGGAGAAGTCAAGATTGAAAACCAAGAACTGCCTAAAAGTGAACATTTTTGTTATTTAGGATCGATTATTACAACAACAGTGGAGATTGATGCGAATGTGGCCCATAGGATTAAGGCGGGATGGTGTAAGTGGAGAAGTGTGTCTGGGGTATTGTGCGATAAATGAACACCCACTAGACTTAAAGGTAAGTTCTATAGAACGGCTATTAGCGATGTTGTATAGGACGGAGTGTTGGGCTACCAAGAAACAACATGTAGATAAGATGAGTGCAGCTGAGATGAGAATGCTAAGGTGGATGTATGGTAAGACTAGACAAGACATAATTAGGAATGAGTGTATTTTGGAATGGGTAGGAGTAGCATCGATAGAAGATAAGTTGAGAGAGAATCGATTTAAATGGTTTGGTCATATTCAACGGAGACCAACAGAGGCAGTAGTGAAGAGATGCAATGCTGTAACGATAGATGGAAGTGCTAGGGGACGGGGTAGGCCTAGATTAACATTGGTTAGTATTGTAAATAGAGATATGAATCTACTTAATTTGACTAACGAAATGGCCTTTGATAGGGCCACGTAGAGAAGAAGCATTCATGTAGCCGACTCCATTTGATGAGACATAAGGCTTGGTTTGGTTTGGTTTGGTTTGGTTTACAATTCTATCCCTAAATAAAATTACCAAAAAGCCCAATTCAAAACCCTAACCCCCACCTCACCCACTTCCTCTACCGCCGCCACAACAATCACTGGCAGCACCACAACTCCCCCTCTTCACCATGGTCCAGCTCTCATCGCCACTTCCCAGCCTTTTCCCATCTCCCGCCGCCAAACCTAGCCCCTTTCCAGTTCATCGTCAACCCCCAAACCCTTTTTCTTCATCTTCTTCTTATCTGCCATAGCGATCCATTCCTCGTCTCTGCCCTCTTCTTCTTCTTCTTCTTCTTCTTCTTCTTTTTCTTCTTCCTCCACAACTCACTACTTCTTCTTCTCGTCGTCTCCTCCCGCCACAGCAACCTACTCATCTTCTTCTTTTTCTTCTTCATCTTCATCTTCTTCGCTATGATCTCTTTCTCCGCCGCAAAACCCTAATCCAGGGGCCACTCCCAATTCAACTCCTCTCCCCATCATGAACCCCTTTCACAGCCTCTCATTCAGTGCAACCTGCTTCCACTATCTTCCATGTCGAAACCCTAGATCTAAGGTCTTTAAATCTAGGGTTTAGAAAGAAAATGAGAAGAGGAGGTTATGGACGGCGGGATGAGGAGGAAAAGGAGAAGAAGAAAAGGGGATGCCGGTAGTAATGGCAGAAGAGTGAGGCAAGGAAGTGGTGATGGGTTGTCAGAATAAATGAGGGTAAGATTGGGGATTATTTGGGGTATTCAACAAAATTTCCAAAACTTCAGATTTTTTCTTTGGGTGTCTTAAGCAATGGGGTGTCCAACCAAACCTTTAGGGTGCATTTAGAACCACTCTTCAGTTAAAAGACAAACATTGATCAGGAGGTCAATGTAATTTTTAAAACGTTGAGGGGAATCTATAATAAAAGCAAACTTTAGGGGGTGTCATAATTTACCCAAAAGAAAAAAAAAAAAGTGAATTATATATGCATACGAACAACTCTGTTCTCAACCCTAGGGTTTCGATCTACTGTCTATTGCGTTTGGGTCTTCCTAGGGTTTCGATCGATATGAACGTTCTCTACAACAGAAAAAAGGTATGCTCCTTTCTTCTTTCCTTCATGCAAGCAGCCATGTCATTTTTCTTTTTCTTTTTTTTTCTTGTTTGTTCATTTTGTCGTGTATGCACCCACAAATACACACTCGCATATATGCATGTGTAGAGGGGTGGAAGGGTCAAGTCGGCTTGGTTTTATCATAGAACCATCACTCGAACTAGCCTGCTTTAGGTAGAGAAATGTTCATCCGATTAAGCCCGAGATAATGATCAAAACCATGTACATCGGGTGTCCGGTTTGACATGCGGTATTCGATCGAGTGATTTTTATTCACCATTTCAGTTTTTATGGCTTTTATTCATCTCGCCTACAAAATGAATACCAAAAAAATATACACAAAACAAAAACGCACACATACTATACAAATCTACCTCTCTTACATACACACTAGATATGATAAAAAAATAGTGGACAAAATTGAAAATAGAGAGGAGAAACTAGAGATGGCAATTTAAACCCGGCCCAATGGGGACCCGATCCCCTGACCCCGATTAGAATGGTTTTTCCCCGAAAAATACCCCCGTGGGGACAGGGATGGTATTTGAAATTAAATCGATCGGTTTGACCGGGATGGTTATCGATGTTCAAGCCTGCCCCGCTCTAACCGAATTTCAAGTAAAATTACCATTTTATCCCTCTATATATATAAACCAACCCTTTCACTCACACAGCACTGTGCACCTCAAACTCACTCATTGTTGCCTCTCTTCTCTCTCTCTCTCTCTCTCTCTCTCTCTCTCTCTCTCTCTATAAAACCCTCCATCGATCTCCATTCTCTCATCACCGCTAAGATTTGAGTTCACTTTCCCCGACCTCCGTCACTATCTCCGATCACCAATTGAGCCACCACAACTCCACCCCGAAGTGATATATATATGCTTTCTGATGTTCTTTCTCTTTCATTTCATGTTTCTTTCATTTTATATATATATATGCTTTCTGATGTTCTCTCTCTTTTATATATGATTTTTTCTTTTTCATTTTATAGTTGCAAGCCTACTTCGTGAGATCTCAGTGATGAAGATGGTGAAACATCCCAACATTGTCCTGATTAACATCTACTCTGCCATGGAGACGAAGATCTACTACTACTCTTCCATGGTTCCAAGACTTTTTTGAACAGATCTGTGTGTGTATGGATTCAGATCTGGTTTTTTTTTTTTTAACACATCTAAATTTTCTATTTTTTTTTTTTTTGGATTCAAATCTTCATTCTCTAATTTAGATCTTCATTCTCTGATAATATGGATCTTTAGATATATATATATATGGATTCAAATCAGATCTGTTTTTTTTTTTTTTTAACATGTCTAAATTTTCTGATTTTTTTTTTTTTTTTGGGGATTCAGGTCTTAATTCTTTGATTCAGATCTTTATTCTCTGATTATTTTTTTTTTTTTTTTGGCCGGGGAATTTTTGGGGTCGGGGAACCCCAATCCCCATTAGGGGACGAGGGTGGGGATGGTGATGGTTCCCTGTCAGGGATCGGGAACGAGGACAGGGGAATTTGCACCATTAGGGATAGGGGGTGTGATCCCTAGCCCCGCCCCGCCCCGCCTCGCCTCGCCCCGCCCTGTTACCATTCCTAGGAGAAACTTACATTTCTACCAAGGCACAATGTCACCATCGTCCTTACCTGCAGTGCATCTCTTCAATCGACATTCTTTTGCGAGAAAAGTTTTAGATTCGGTAGATTTATAAACTGAAGATTAGGATTTTAGTGTTCAATCAGGTAAATAGAGAGAGAGAGAGAGAGAGAGAGAGAGGAGAGAGATGGAGACGAGAATTGAGGGAGAGGATAAATACATGAGAGACTTGGAGAGAGAGAGAGAGGGATGGGATCAGTTGGTGTGAGAGAGAAAGAGAGATATATCAATAAAGAAGATTTTAATGTTTTGAGAGAGACAGATGTAATGGAGAAGTGGAGAGAGAGTGGGTGAGAGAATTGAGGAGAGAGGGAGACAAAGAGGTTGGTGAGACGTCAATGTCTCTGCACTTGGGAGAAGTGCAATTTATCTTGGAAATATTTTTTTATTAAAAAAATATTTATATTTTGAATAGTAGGGCTGAGTTAAGATAAAGGTAATACATTTATCAATGCTCTGACATAATAATAATGAAAATATATTATATATATTTGTATATAATTCGGTCGGTCGATATAATACTTTTTTTATTTTTTTGTTTAAACTTGATCACCGACTGAAAATAGATGAAAATTTTCAAAACAAAACCACAGTCGACCGTTAAAGTGGTCGAAACTGTTCGTAGCACTAGCGAGTCAGCCGAGCCCTGGCGGATTCGTGGCTAATTTAAATTTTTGCACACCCCTAGGCATATGTATATGTATATATCTAAAAATAGAATCTCCCTTTTCTCCAGTGCCTATTTCTTGATGTCGACGAAGATGACTGTTTCCGGTGTCTAGCTGGACTTGACATCAAAGAAATCAAGGATCGAAGAGGATTCTATATACTTTCTTCACTTTCATGAGGAGGGTTCTGTTGGATATGCCATGTACAGGATTGATGTTGGTGCTTTTTCTATTGAAAAAAATGCCAGTAACAATGCTGTAACGATCAGTCCTGTATATATCTTCTGCATTTCTACTATATGTTCCTTCAATTTTTGGTCTTCGTGGTGTGTGGGCAGGCTTGGCTCTTTTTATGGGGCTGCGTACATTGGCAGGATATATCAAGTAAACTATAGGATATTATGACATGCCTGTTAACCAAACCAAACCAAGCCTTAAGTCCTATCAAATGGGGTCGGCAACATGAATCCTTCTTCTCCACGTGACCCTATCCAAGGCCATTTCATTAGTCTAATTAAGTAGATCCATATCTCTATTTACAACGCTAACCAACGTTAATCTAGGCCTACCCCGTCCCCTAACACTTCCATCTACCGTTACAGCATCGCATTTCTTCACTACTACCACTATTGGTCTCCGTTGAATATGACCAAACCACCTCTATCGATTCTCTCTCAACTTATCTTCTATCAGTGCTACTCCTGCCCATTCCCGAATACACTCATTCCTAATTCTGTCTTGTCTAGTCTTGCCACACATCCACCTCAGCATTCTCATCTCAGCCACACTCATCTTATCCACATGTTGTTTCTTTGTTGCCCAACACTTTGTCCCATATAACATCACTAGTCTAATAGTTGTTCTATAGAACTTACCTTCAAGTCTAGTGGGTATTCGTTTATCGCACAGTATCCCAGACGCACTTCTCCACTTACACCATCCCGCCTTAATCCTATGGGCCACATCCGCATCAATCTCCCCTGCTATTATGATAATCGACCCTAAATAACGAAAATGTTCACTCTTAGGCAGTTCTTGGTTCTCAATCTTCACTTCTCCTCTGCTTTCAATGTTACTGTTACTAAATTTATACTCCATGTACTCTGTCTTAGTTCTGCTTATTCGAAATCCTTTAGATTCAAGAGCTTTTCTCCAAATCTCCAACTTTGTATTAGTTCCTTCTTTAGTCTCATCCACTAGTAATATATCGTCTGCAAAAAACATACACCATGGCACGTCATCCTCGATATTTCTCGTCAACTCATCCATAACTAAAGCAAAAAGATAAGGACTTAAAGTAGATCCTTGGTGTAACCCTACAGTAATAGGAAATTCATTTGTCTCTCCAGCAGGCGATCTAATAGTGGTCACCACCCCTTCATACATGTCCCTAATCACATCAATGTAACCTTTTGTTACCCCTTTCTTCGCCAAGACCCACCATATTATATCCCGGGACACTCTATCATGAGCTTTCTCAAGGTCGATAAACACTATATAAATGTCTCTTTTCTTTTCTCTATACTTTTCTATTACTCTCCTCAAAAGATAGATCGCTTCCATTGTTGACCTGCCAGGCATAAACCTAAATTGATTCTCTGACACCTCTGTTATATCTCATAATCGACATTCTATCACCCTCTCCCACACTTTCATTATATGACACATTAACTTGATTCCTCTATAGTTGTTGTTGCACTCGACATCTCTTTTATTCTTTAGATTTGATTGGCAAAATCTCCTTCCTCCACTCCCATCATGTTCTTCCCCTCAACAATTTTTGTTAAACAACCTAGTCAACCAAGCAACTCCCTTTTTATCCAAACACTTCCAAGCTTTAATAGGGATATCATCTGGTCCTAAAGCCTTATTTGATTTCATCTTCTTAAGTGCAATCTCCACTTCAAAGTTCCTAATCCTGTGATAGAACCTATAGTCTTGGTTTATCGTATTACTGACTATTTCTTTCCCTATTGTCGTACCTCTATGTTCCTCATTTAATAGTTTCTCAAAATAGTTCTTTCATCTTTCCTTAATATCTTCATTCCTCACCAATACCTTAGAATCCTCACTCTTGATGCACTTATCTGTTGTCTCTTAAAAATTTCCATTAGCAATTCGGGTTTTCTTGTCTATGATGTGATTATTCTATTTTTACCATGAACCTCCACTTCAGTTTAATTGAAAACTAGTGTAACATGTGAGATAGGGCATTGGTTACGTTGTTTAGAGTTGGTTTTCCGATAAATAATTTCATGAACATATTTGTGGTTTAAAGGCATGCTCAAATTTTTGTTACTGTTTTCTAGTGCAATTTTGATGACAATGTTATTGAAGAACTGTGCTGCGTTTTTCTTGCTGTCACGCCCAACTTTTATTACTCGAAGTACTACTAAATTCCATTTCAGAGATAATCATGCGGAAATAAACTCAATGTCCAACTAGTGGAAATGAACAACAATCCTCTCAATCGTATGCAAATTAAATACAACATGAGCCAATCAAATAAATTGCCTTTGGGCTTACAACATTAATGAATCGAGAAGAAGGGTGTAACCCTTTTACATATATGGCATTCGGCCAACACAAAGAGGCCCCGTGGCCAACAAGTAAGTAGATCCGAGTCTTGTAGCTCAACCAGCTTAATACCTAAAAAAGATTCAACAATGTGGGATGAACATATAGTCCAGTAGGGATCTCAACATGATCCTCAACAATAATAACATACAGATAGCTATGATCATGAATGCTCAATCTCATACTAGAATAGTAATATGGCAGTTTATTCAAAATATACGTAAATATGATATTTTCTGGAAAACAGCCATTTCAATCAACGCTATAAGCGGTTCTTTCTTTCCTTATCATTACCCCATGTTCTCAATCTTTCGTAATGTTAACAATTTCTTAGGGAACAATCTCACTAAGCCCATTACTTTCTTCCATTTTCCATACATACAACAGATGTACCTTTTCAAAACATATTTTCAAATACTCGATTTCCTTCACACTTTCCAAAAGACAAAAAAAAAAAAAGGTATTTTGGTTTCTTTCCAACACAATCATACCTATACATGCATGCCTTTTAAAAAAAAAAGGGATAATAAATCCTCAACATGTATATAATCAACAAATGAGGCAACTCGGCCCATCAAAACTACAACCAACGCAATCCATAATGTGCTCAGATACACTGAGACAATAACAACAAAACACTGCTCTACCAGCTATATGCACAGTAAGCCTAGGATACAATTCCCACAACCAACGATAAGCCAAGTTCCTCAGACAGAAGCTGAAAGGCAACGGCATCCAGTCAACATTCTCCAGACACAAGCTGGAAGGCAACGGCATCCAGTCCACATTCTCTAGACACAAGCTGGAAGGTAATGGTACCTCATCCACATTTCTCCAGGCGCAAGCTGGAAAGTAATGGTACCTCTCATTAGAAGCACAGTATATGATACCAACCGTCCTGACACAACGAATCACAACCAACAAGTGTAATCCATACACAACGACTATTCAGATACAAGAGTAATGTGCTAAAGTAGATGAAAACATAGGTGTGTGGAGTACATCCCCTATCTCCTCCCACACACTGGAGTACAACCTCTCTTTCCTCCCTAACAATTATACATATATGATGTATCCTAGCACTTCATTACATATAATGTTCAATTGACACGGATGTAATTCAAAGCCAACAATTCAACCCAATCATGTCACCCTCCACCGATGACCAAGGACAAAACCTCTAGATGCATGTAATCAGTACATCTATTAAAAGACTCACTATCATGCAATCTTAAACCCAACAACAATACTAGTATGATAAGTAAAGGCAAAAGCCCAAATGTATATATTCCGTACTCATGGTACAATATTTCAATTCCCAAAAACACTTTTCCTATTTCACAAAACCAACACCAATCCTTTCATTTCACAAAACCCATCTCATCCTTTCATAACCTTCCAAATTAATTATGCAAATTAAGTCATAACATTAAATTAGGGTTTTTCTCCCTCTTTCTCAATATTGACCAAAAAGGCTCAAACATCAACCACAAACAACAATAACCTCATTTGAGACCCAAAATACATAAGTGTTTACCCAAAGAACAAAACCCCTCTTTTAATTTATCAAGTCAAATATAAATTAGGGCTTTTCTTTATTTCAACAACAATATGCTATTTTACTCCACAAATAGTCCAAAGAACAACCAATGATAATAAATCCATTTTCAATCAACCAACCCTAGGTTCCCTCATGATTTTCAAACAAACCCAACATGGATAAAGTTTTCATGCAATACAAAATTACCACATGTCTATCTCTAGACGAAGCATTGTAAAAGAACAAGAAAATCCCTACCTCAAATGGAGAACCCAAGGAGAAGAAGAGCAAAACTCGAAGTGCTCCAAACTCCAACTTTTTCGGATGGATAGAAAGCCCACACCAAGCTCTACACTATTTACAAAGGCCAAAGGTGAGAAAAACACTCCTACTAGATCAAACCCTAGAGAGAAGTGGCGATTTTAGAGTGAGGTGCTCTCCAATGGAGTTTCTGAAAAGTAAAAAAGAGAAAGGAAATCAAAAAGTGATCCAAAAAGGTGAAATCCCGATGTGATATACAAACAGGTCCGCTCAAGCGTGGAAACCCCCGCTCGAGCTTCAGACACAAACTCACGCTCGAGCGTCCAAAATCCCGCTCAAGCACCGAATGCACACTTCTAGAACTTTTATAGACCATGGTCCTCGCTTGAGCGTCAAACTCCCCGCTCGAGCGGAAGAACAAAAATCAAAGGGTCACGCTTGAGCGTCAAGACTCTAGCTCGAGCGTTGAAGACTGTAGAGAAAAAATACTAGGAGATGGATATTTACGCTCGAGCACCAAAACCCCCGCTCAAGCGGATAAACAACAACGAGGGGCCCGCTCGAGCGTCAAAACTCTCGCTCAAGCGTGAAGGCCAAAACCTGGGCATCAACTCTTGGTTCCAAAACACCACCAACCTGTTTCAAACCTGCCCAACACAACCCAAGACTCAAATACAAAGAGTAAGGGATAGAAAAGAGAATACGACAACAACACATCCACGGAACCGAGTCCGGAATACAATAAAATAAAGAAAGGGACCACTATACTTGCATTTTTCACCAAGATAGTATATTTATTGGTCCTCTTTTCTTTCGCTTTCTTTTTTTACTTTTTTTCGATAGATATTAATTGTTATTCTGCTTGCATGTTCAAAATATCATCCAAAAATAGTCCATGGTGGTTTCTGCATCAAGACTTGAAGGGATCTAAGGTTGGTAGTTTTTTGTTCATTGCTTTCTCTATGTTATATTAGTTGAAACAATCTGCCTTTTTGTTGTTGCATTTCCTCCTATTTTTACCTGTTTGTCTTGTTCTTGTTTTTGCCACTGTCACTGATTTACTAATTTTTACCTATCTTGCATCAATGCTTGTGATGGGTGTAATCAAGATTCAGGAATCTATTGCTTGTCATTATCCATTCTTTAAGTATGACTTGTAATCCTTAGTTCCTATCTAAAATGGTGAGCAATGCTATTTGATGATTTAGTCCTGTGGGCTGATGCCCACCTTTTGGTTTTAAAATGTTACAATGAGAATACTTTTACCAGAGCCTTGGAAATCTCTCTCTCTCTCTCTCTCTCTCTCTCAACACCAAAAAGTGAAACTACATTTAAATTGAAAATTTCTTGTTTATGTACTGATGCCCACTTTTTGGTTTTCAAATGTTACAATGAGAATACTTCTAATAGTCTTGGAAATCTCTCTCTCTCTCTCTCTCTCTCTCTCTCTCTCTCTCTCTCTCTTTAAGCCTCGACGGTTTAACCGAAAGAAAGTGTTGGTTCAGTTTGGATGTATGCATTTTCGAAATCCAGCTGTGGTCATGGTTGTTTGAATCCTAATTTGTTTACTAGGAACATAATTTCCAGTTCTCCAACTTCATTCATGGTTGGTTTTTTTTTTTTTTTTTGGATCAGCAACAGAAAGTGTTTATTAATAATGAAAAAGGAGATACAAAGGGAGGACAAGGAGTCCTCTTACAAGGAAAGAAAGAAAAGAAAGTTAAATGACTAACCAAATGAAATAATTAAGCCGCCCGTAGCACACCAACACCTTTTTTTAGCACACTTTGAGCTTTAGCTTTAAGGTTGAGCATAATCCATTGGGTCGTAAGGTCGATCAACTTGGCAATGTATCCCTTCTTCCTCTTAGGGTTCCATCCTATGTCCTTGCAGAGTAGATCATTGTACCATATATGAAGGGCACCAATGCAAGATCTCCAGTAGTACTTGTCAGAGTACCGCTTCATGTATTTATCCCATTCCAATATTTATCCCATTCCAATACATCTTTTTCCATCTCTTTAATGCTGGGTAGCTTGAATGTGCCATCAAGAAGCTCTAATAGCCATCGACACCTTATCTCCGAAGTATACAGGTTTGCTACACTCTCCGAGAATCCAATTATTGCTAGCTGTGGAATTTGGAGATGAATGCATTCCTTTTTAAAACAAAAGGTTAGTATTGATATGCTTCTCTTGTGATTTAGAACTGTGATATCAATCTCTATACAATGCTTAGATATCAATCTATACTTACATTGCAAAATGTTGTATGATGTTAGATGCTAACCTATAAAGGTGTTGTTTTATCGAGTGACCCTACTATGTGGTCCTAAAAGGTTGGGGACACAAGAATGTCTTTGAGCTTTTCAACACCCTTGAACCCAGTAGCCAATATGACCATATCTGTCTCTACAGCTTCAGTGTCACCATCAACCAAAATGCCTTCTTTGCAGAAACTGAAACTTGGAGCTTTCTTCAATTTGATGCTTCCCTTCTCAACCCGATTGTAGAAGTCCTCTGGCACTGTCACGACCCAAACCCGCCCTTATGGGTTTAGCACCGTAACCGGCCAGTAATCCGTGATTACCGAAGGCCTGCTTAACAATAATAACAAAGGAAGCCAAAACAGTAAATGAAAGATGTCCAATGAGTTGTGACAGTCTATATGCAAAAAGACTTTTCATAACACATTCACATTCGGAACAAAAGCAGTATGTATATACATCATATACAGGCATTCAGGTTAGGGACCAAACCCCTACCATAACAGTACAATACAAGTCTATATAGAAACAGAGACAGAAAGGATGAATCTAAAACACCCCAAAAAGCCCTAGCTAGAAGGACTTGGAACCTTGCAGTGAGGCATGTTGGTTGGCTTAACAAAAAGGGAGTTAAACCCAACGCTCCTAGCTCTGATTCGGTGCCTGGACACCTACATATATACATAAACAGTGAGCTAAAGCCCAGTGAATAACATATGCGTAAAGAGGTTAAGAATGAATGTCCTTTCAGTATTTAAAACAGTTAGTTATAACAGTATATCTGTGACAACCCTCACCTTTGATTAGTGCTAATCTATGATTAAGCATGTTAACTGACTGATTGACTGAAATTCTGAACTGATTGATTAAGTGTATTAGTTTTAATGTATATCTATCTGTTTGACTGCTAAATTATATGTTCTTGTATTATGTTTAAACTGCAAATTGAAGGCCTTATCGGCGGCCGAATCCGAAATTGATCAATGTTTCATGCTAATTAGAATTTATGTGATTTTGTGGTATATTTAATTGAAATGTGATTTGGTATGATTGAATTAAATTAAATAAAGCTAAATTACATAAGTTAGACTTATTTACCCTTTTGCCATTTAGTGGCCTATCTCTACAACACTTTGAGACTTGATTTTATATCATTTCATCAGCCCATTTCTTGAGCCTAACCAACTAGAGAGAGAGAGATAGGAGATAGTTTGAGTTCAACAAGAATTGCTTGGAAAATTAGAAGAATTGAAGAGTAGATTGCAAATTGAGCTAGTATATCTTGAGTTCAAGACTTAAGGTAGGGAGTTCTTCCTTTAAATTGTGTATTCAAGTTGTTCTTGCATGATTCATGGTAGGTAGGAGCTTAAGGTCACAAATTGGTTTTAAGTTGTTGAATTGAAGCTTGATTCATGCATGCATGTTTACATCGTTGAATTTTGAGTTGATTTCATGGAAATCTTCACATGCATGTTTATATTCTAGCTATAGTCCATGAATTCATCAAGTGTTTGAAAGGATTGACTCATTTGTTCTTGTATTAGAAGCTTTGAAGTTGACCAAATTCATGCATGTTTCATGTACATCATGTTCTTGAAATTATTGTTGCAAATGTGGTTAATTGACTTACCTTTAGGCTCGATTTTACAACATTGATCTTCAAAATATGTTATACTATGAGTTTACAAGAGTTTTCCAGAAAATTAGCCCAAAAGGATCGAATTTGATACTTTAAAGTTGAGTTTTGAGCTTAAGGTTCAAATCTGGAAATTCCAGATTTTGGACTCACGCTCGAGCGGGGAGCTCCACGCTCGAGCGTACACTCTGGGTTCATGCAGTCCGGTCGAGCGGGGAAAGTAACGCTCGAGTGTGAAATGCGTGTATCCAATACTTTGCATGTGTTTCACTCGCCGGCGAGGGAATGCACGCCGAGCGAGACTGTGTCTCACGCCGGCGGGGTCGGCGCTGTCGAGCATGAATTTCATGCATCCAGTACTTTTGCCATGTTTTATAGTCCACTCGAGCAAGGAAAGTGACGCTCGAGCAGGGATCCTTTGTCTGCGTGTCCGCTCGAGCATAGAAAGCCACGCTCCGCTCGAGCGAGACCCCTGTTTTCTGAAAATTTTGAAAAGTGTTTAAAAGTGTATCTTTGCATCCTCTATCCATCCTAGGCATTCCTAGGGCATGTTTAAGACATCTTAAGGAGGATATTGATGCAGAACCACACCGAGGCAAATTAGGGATTAAGTTATTATTTTCCCAACTGTGTAGCTTAGTGTGTGTTCGTTCTGCAACTGTGTAGGGTTGGCATCCGAGGATGCTCTAGCTGCTCATAGCCCAGTGCTCTGTGACTAACTATGTTGTAAAGATATGTTCAATCGAGATTATTTTCTAAACAAATGACTGTACTGCTTTATGAAATGACACTATTTACTAAATGAATATTTGTCCTATTTGTGAACTGTATTCGTGGCATCCATAGCAATTTACTGTTACTGCTACTGTTACAGAGATCTCTGTCGGTTCCCATGTTTGGAACCACTATCATCTTGATATGATGGCCATCAATCGATCGCTCGTCTGTTAAGACCCTCTTGTCTTGTTTGCTATTGGATGTACCACATATGACTATTATAGTTTCTGAGTGACTGTTATGGCATGAAATATGAGCCACAAACTGAATGACTGATATACTGATAAATGACTGTTTTCAATACTGAAAGGACATTCATTCTTACTCTCTTTACGCATATGTTATTCACTGGGCTTTAGCTCACTGCTCATATATATATGTAGGTGTTCAGGCACCGAACCGTTGCTAGAAGCGTCAGGCTAAGCTCCCGTTTTGTCAAAGTCAACCACTGTGCCTCACTGAGAGGTTCCAAGTCCTTCAAGCTAGGGCTTTTGGGAGTGTTTTAGATTTTTCCCTTTTTTGTATCTGTTTTTGTAATACTGTATAGACTGTACCTGTACTGTTATGGTGGGAATCTGGTCCCTAACCTGAATATCTGTATATGATGTATGTACATACTGTTTTGTTTCGAATGTGAATATGTTTTGAAAAATCTTTTTGCATATAGACTGTCACATCTCATTGGACATCTTTGTATTACTATTTTGGCTTCCGCCAGCCCCTGTACTCTGCATTACTATTTTACTGTTAAGCAGGCCTTCGGTAATTTCGGATTACTGGCCGGTTATAGTGCTAAACCCATAGGGGCGGGTTTGGGTCGTGACAATATTAGTCATTCAGTCATAGCAGTCATATGTGGTACATCTCATAGCAAAAAAGATAAAGAGGGTCTTAACATCGAATACCGATTGATGGCCATCATAACAAGAAATGAGTGGTTCCAACATGGGAACCAACAGAGATCTCTCGTAATACTTGATAAGAATAAGAATTGCTATGGATACCACGAATACAGTTCGCAAATAGGACAAACATTCATTCAGTAAGAAATATCATTTCAGAAAGCAGTACAATTGGTCATTCAAAAAATATTCATGATTGAATATATCTTTACAACATTGTTACTCACAGAGTTCTAGGCTACAGATAGGCCCGTGAGCATCCTCAGATGCCAACCCTACATAGTTACAGGATGAACACACATGGGAAACAATAACTTAGTCCCTATCTTGACTCGGTGTGGTTCTATAGGATTATCCTCATTAAGATGCCTTAAACTAGGCCTAGGAATGCCTAGGATGGAATGAGGATGCAAAGATGCACTTTAAAACACTTTTCAAATTTTTTGTTGAAACAGAGGTCCCACTCGAGCGTGGCTTTCTCCACTCGAGCGGACATATAGACAAAAGATCTACGCTCGATTGTGACTTTCCTCGCTCAAGCAGACTGCAAAAGTACTAGATGCATGAAATTCACGCTCGACGAGCGCTCGACCCCTGCTCGAGCGTGAGACACAAGTCCTCGCTCGAGCGTGCATTCCCTCGCTCGAGTGGACTGTAAACACATGCAAAGTACTGGATACATGCATTTCACGCTCGAGCGTTACTTTCCCCGCTCGAGCGGGATGCATGTACTTAGAGTGTACGCTCAAGCGTGGAGTTCCCCGCTCGAGCATGGATCCAAAATTTGGAATTTCCAGATTTGTCTCCAAGCATGAAACTCAACATTTAAAGCATCAAATTCGATCCTTTTGGGCTAATTTTCTAGAAAACACTTTAAAACTCATAATATGACATGTTTCAAAGATCAATTTGCAAAATAATATAGTTCAAGTAAACACAAAACCAAACAAAACTTCAAGAACATGATGAACATAAGACATACATGTGTTCAATTGAAATCAAAGCTTCCAATACGTAATCAAATGAGTCAAAACTTCTAAAAACATGATGAATTCATGAACTATAATCAAGATATGGACATGCATGTAGTAATTTCCATGAAAACAACCTGAAAATGCTAGAATGTAAACATGCATGCATGATTCAAGCTTCAATTCAACAATTTAGAACCAATTCTAGACTTAGATCACTAATGGCTCATGGACCATGCAAGATACAACTTCAATTCAAGTTCAAGAAGATGATTCTCCTACCTTAGGTCTTCAATCTCAAGTCTAGAAGCTCAAATATGCAATCCTTCAAGCAAAACTTGTTAAATTCAACTTGTTCTCCTACTCTCTCTCTCTCAAACGGTTTGGTCTTGAAAACAAAAGGTTGAATTATGGTGTATCAACATGTATGAGGTATAAGGAGTGTAGGTCTAGGATTGTCCACTAAGTGGCAATTTCGTAATAAAGCCAAACTAATGTAATTTAACATTATTTAATCTAATTTAATCGCTCCAAATCACATTTTAGTTAAACATACCATAAAATCACATAAATTCTAATTAGCATAAAATACTAATTAATTTTTGGTTCGGCCGCCGATAAGGCCTTCGATTTACAGTTCAAAATTTAAAACATGAACAGATCAATTAATGGAAAACAGATAAAAATGCACTTAAATTAATACACTCAATCAATCAGTTCAGAATTTCAGTCAGATCAGTTACTTAACATGCTTAACCACAGTTTAGCAGTAATCAGTGGTATTATCAGTAAACAGTGATAAGGGTTGTCACAGGCACGGTTGAGATCAAACAAGAGTTTAGTTCTTGTAAAAAATTGTGTTTTGGGACCATACCGAACTGAGCAAGACGAAGCTTGTGTTGTATTGAGTTTCGACGAATTTCGAAAACGCCCATCTCTGTTATTTAAATTAGGTTCATTATTTAGAGGATTGAATTTATTATTTGGGAACTGTGAATTAGGAGAGAGGTTACCAGAGGTGAAAGCAATGTTGCCAGGAGACTGAGGAGAAACCCCTCACCTAGCTTGTGACCGATAGCTCAGAGAGGCGATTAAGGTAAAGACATGCTATGGGAAGTCCTCATGGTTGGTAGACAGGGATGTTCCAGTTTTCGGTTCTGTATATCACTGTAAATGGATGATCCACCCTTGTAAATCAACCCAAAAAAAAAAAAAATGAAAACATGGATAACAAACACAACCTTGCAAATGAAAATGATGTTATGAAATTGTTCAGAGTAGCTCTGCGAAATTGACCGTATTGTGCAGATATTGTGCACTAAGGGTCAACATTGGGTTTTGCCAGGCTGGCCCAACTTGTGAAATTAGTGGCCAAGCATACCTGACGAGCTTTTCTTGGCAGGCCACGCTGGCCAACTGGCCGAAAGCAAGAAACCTTAGGCCCAAACTTTGTGCAATGGTTAGTTGAGACGGACTAACAGACTGGGTTGTGGGTTAAGCCCGACTAGCTAAGATTTGTTCAATGGAAAATATTCTTTGCTTTTTTTTTTTTTTTTGGCTTTTGGTATGACAAAAAACGAAAGTCAACAAAAACGTTTTTTGTGAATCAGTGAAATCTAACTTTTTTGGGCAGAAAATATTTTCTTCTTTTAAAAAGTAAAAGTTTTTCAGACTAAAATTTTACCAATACCACCAAACATAGGAAAATATTTTCTGTGAGAAATATCTTTTGTAGGAAAATGTTGTTCAAATAAACAAAGATTTACTTTTTATTATTATTTCTCTTGGGCTAGCGGGCTAGGCAGGTAGATTGCCTCTCACGGGTCAATGAATTGGACTATCGAGCATGTTCAGGTTACAACACCTAGCCCCAGCTCTAGCCCAGCATGTTTGAGGTACAAGCTTGGGTTAGGTAAAAGTCAGACTGGCCTGGGGCCAACCCATACCGTGCACAACGGAAAAAGGGGGTGCACAATACAGTGGCAAATATAACCAAAAATGATTTGTGGCACTAAACTTAGGAGCACTAATACCCCTAATTTCCAGTTTTGGTAACTATTTTTTTTTTTTTTTTTTTTTTTGCCTTATATAGAAATTCGGGGCATTAGCGCCCCTGAATTTCGAGCTCCATATCGGAGCTGCAAATATAACCATGAGAACGTGAGATGAAAATATAAGATTAACATGTCTTTGAAGAAGTGAAATTTTGTATATAACTATTAGGTGGCAAATGGGCATATATATATATATACACTAGATGTTTTGCACACCTACATGGGTGTGCTTACCTACATGGGTGTGCTTAAAATTTCCTTATGAGTTGAAATTGACAGTTACAGAAGAATTTGAATTGTGGGTAATTTGGGAGTAAAAATTTATGACAAAAAAGTGTCAACAACATCTCAGGCTTTTGTATTATATAATAGAATAGATATATAATTAAGAAATTTTTGTAAAAAACATGTGAAATGCAATATTAATTTTCATCAATACAAAATGTGAAAAATATCACAAAATTACATCATTTTATATTTTTATTTAATGTGCATTATTTTGTTGTGGTGGTTGGGATTGTAATGCCACCATTCATTACTTCATTTATGAATTTGATAGTTATAGAAAAACGTATCTTATCGACATAAAATTTATAACTTGTTATCTTCTTGTCTAACCGGTAAAGATTTGTATCCATAGAAAGGATGATTGATAGTGGTCTTAAAATACCTTTTGTCCTATCTTACCAAAACAAAAAAACCCCTTCCATTTTGAGAATGCAACCCGTTGTTTTGTCACACTCATTTATTTATAACTTTATTTTTACAATGATAGGACATAGATAGAGCCCTTCATTATTATTATCAGTACGATAGGTTGCACAAGCCTTTTTTTTCCTTGGCCCTTACTTGGTTCCAAACAATGTACTACTATCGGCCTACTAGGCGATCATCATACATTTTTATTTTGACCAAAAGTTGTTTAAGAATATAAATTTCATAATTTTACAATTGAAATTTCAAATTCAGTTTTCTTACTTTGCAAGTTATTGAGAAAAACTTTATTTAGACACTTGCAAATATCATCAATTTTGAAAAACATATAACCATCCTAGAATATGAAGCAAAGTTAATAATAAGTAACTCCATCACATCCTCCTTAAACTGGTTGTTCAATTTTTGCAAATATTTTTAATTTGTAAAAGATTGATGGAGAATAAGAAGAAAAAAGAAAGAACCAAAATAGAGAAATAAGAAAAGGGGAAAGAATTTTAAAAAAATGAAGTTTTGAAAGAGGTATGGAAAAAGGAAGAAGAAATCAAAATAGAGATCAAATTGATAACAAAACCAAAACAAAAAAATAAAACAGAAATAGAAATAAAAGAAGAACAAGAAGAGAGAGAGAGAGAGAGAGAAATACACGTGAAACTAAATAGTGAAAATTAAACTTGAGGGAAAGATTTAAGTTGTAAGAAGTCGCTTCGATAAAAAAAATAAAATAATTTTAAGCTTTTATTTAAAAAAAAACATTAGGAAAACATATATTAGGAAGACATTTATTGTTTTTTTAAATATTATAAAACGGCAAACTTATATATGCTATCAATCTCTGTAACAAGTTTATGTAGAGACAACTTTGAGTAGATGGTTTTTCTTTGATTTACTGTGATTAAAAATTGCAAAATGTTAAAATAGTTTTTTTTACATATTTTAATATATTTTTTTTACATTATTTTTTAATATTACCAGCGTTCTTAAAGATTATTTTTTAACATTTTTTTTTCTTTTTATTGATTTGAATAGATAACTAATTGCAACCACAGCATTCTAGACACAACTCTCATAGATATTGACGATGGTGATGTCATCACTCACGTGCTCATGTCTGTCCACTTTCATCACTCATCTCAATCCGTGTCTCATTTTGATAATTTTAATTATTTATTTTATTGAATTAGTTAATAATATTATATTTATATAATAAAAAAGCTCTGTTTTTCAAACTAGATGGGACATTTATCTTAAGTGACAATGAGATTGTGCCTGTTTGGCAGAGCTTAATTACAGCTTATTTCAGCTTTCAGTTTAATTTAAGCTATTTTGATGTGTTTGATTTAACTTTAAGCAATAATATTTTTTTATAATTAAAAAAACTTATATAAAATAAAAAAAGCTTTATACTTTGTTTTATTTAGGAGAGAAGATAAAGCCGTCGAAAGAAAAGGTTGAGACTAATTTGAGAGTTGTCTTTTTACTTTGACCGTTGGATATACACTTCAATTTTTAAACCCATTTCAGTCATTTCGGGTTTGTTTGGGAAGTGGGTTGATTTTTTAGCTATTTTAGCTTGAGGCTAAAAAGCCTCCTTTGGAAAAGACTTTTTGACTTTTTTTACTTTTTATGAGAGAAATAATGTAATGATTATGAATTAGATGTGATATTTTATCTTATTGGACTAAAAAGCCTATTTTATCTCTTTGTGGTTAAAATAGCCCCAACCCTTCTTCCCAAACGAAGCTTTCATCATCTCTTTTTTCAAATCCATTTCATTGTTTCTCTCTTCAAACCCATCTCTATCTCTACAGTGGTTGTATTCAAGCCCATTCCTCATCACTACTTCGGTAGTTCTTCGTTTCTTCACCGTCTCTTTGTTGCTTCGGTGGTTGTCGTCGATAGCAGTTGTTTGCCTTCAGGTAACACCTCTCTCTTCCCCTCAAGGTCTCAATCCCTCCTCCCTTCCCAACCCTACCTCAAACTCCCCACTCTCGCCTTCAGGTAGCAATTATTTGTTGCTTCGGTTGTTTTTCTTTGTTGTGTTTTCTCCAATCGGACAGTTTTTCTATTTCTGTTTTACCAAATTAGTCAACAAAACCAATTTTAAACCCTTAGTTAATGACATCGGAAGAACGAATTTTAAACCAATTTTATTTTTGTCTTTATGTCTTCATGGGCTTGCTCCGTTAAAAAAACACAGACAAAGCATCGATCGAATGAATTGGGGCAATGATTACACTGAAGATCTCGAATCAAGTCCATTTCTTTCTCTAATGCTCAATACACTTATTAGGTTTTCACTTATCATCAAAATCTCATTATGGTTTTCAATTACTTCTTAGAATCACACTTTAATTTTGTTCATCTTATTCTAATTCTGGTCATCTTACTTTGTTCATCTTTCGCGCAATTTTGTTCTAATTTTTGTTCATCTTAGTTTGCTCATCTCACTTCAACGATCATGCACCTTTTTTTTCCCCTTTTGTATTTGGGTTTGTTTTTCTTTCTTTCTTTTTTTCTTTTTTTTTTTTTTGTTATCAACATAGAAACCATTCTTTTTATTAGATGTAGTTCTACAAAAATATTTTTGTTCTGTTTGGTTGCCGAGAAAGTGGCGGTAGAAGTAAAGAAAATGGAATTTTGGTTACTGTCATTTTTGGGTTTGACTGAAAGATTTGTTATGATTGTATTTTTATCAAAATTAATTTTTTTTATTGGGTTTTGTACTCAAGAACAAGTGTTGATGTTCTTAATTGTTATTTTTCTTAATTGACTTGGGTTATTTGTTCGAGCACTATTAATCTGTCTCTTTACATTTTTTTTGCTCTATCTTTAAGCACCATTATGTTTTCTGCTTCATATGGTGCAACGACTTCAACGACGACAATGGAGCAGATGAAGGTTGTGGATATTCGTCTTGGTCTTGCTAGCTGTGTTTCAGTGTCTTGGTCTTGGTGGAGATGTCATCTGAAACAAGTATTTTAATTAGTTAGTTATGCCAGATATGTTGAAACCATGGGAAAAGTTGTTGGAAACCTTAATTAATTAGATTTGTAATTAATTATGCTGGATTTTTATTTTAATTAGTTTGCTTTATTGCTAAATTTTGGTAAATTTTGAGTTACTTTATGAATAACTTTGTGCTAAGTTTTGGAATCCCCTATTATCAAAATCAAAATTGATATCTAATTGTCTCTTAAATTGGTTTTTTTGCTCATATATTTTCAGGATTTATAAATTTACATTTTATTTAAGAGAAAACTTTAGTTGTAGGTTCTTTTTTCCTTTCTATTTCTGTCTTTTCTTTTTTAACCTCTTGGAATATGAGGACAATGAAATCGCAATGTTATGGAACTAATCTGTGATTGTGGAACTAGTCTATGGAACTAATCTGTGATGTCAAGTAAAAGGCCCCAATTTAGATTCAGTTTTGGAACTAAAATTTGACAATATTATATGTTGTGTTATATGATGTTGTGTGTGTGTGTGTGACTTTGCCCAGGAATCTATGATGTTATGTGATGTTGTGTGTCTTTGACAGCATGTGATGGTTTCGATGGCTTCTACTGGGAATCAAATTTTATTTTTAATCTAAATTTTGTTTTTGTTGTGGCAATGGGTTGGATGCTTCCCATGAACAAATTAAATGGATTCAAAAGGTTGGTTTCATATTTTGCTTATGAGTGGATTTGAATTTGAGCTTTTTTTTTTTTTTTGCAACTGCTGTTCGTAGCATTTTAGTGCACCATGTTAACCCATTAATACTGTGTTTAGTTTGATGATTTAGGGAGGGATTTGGAAATGAAAAGGGAAAAGGAAAAGGTGTGTGAAACTATGTAAATATAGACATATTTTATTCACATTTCACCAACCTTTTCCATTTCTCTTTCCCAATCCCTCCCCAAATCCTCCAACGAAACACAGCATAAAGGAATCCTAATTCTTTAATAGGATGCTTGGCTTCCATTGAGAATTAAATTATTTAATCTATTTTTAGTTTACGAAATTTTTTAAATTTAATATTGTTATTTCTAAGTTACTGAAATAAAACATATATACTCATTTATTATTGCAAAACATTTGTTTTGTCATGTGGTTGCTTAGTCTAATTATAGTTCTCTATTATTTGTCATGAGTCATTTTAGCTACCATTTAGCAGGTTTGTTTGTGTAGTGTTGATTGAATTTTTTTTTTCTTTAATTTTTTTATGGATAACTAAAAGGGGAGTGCAGAGAAGTTGGCCATAATTGTTTGTGTTTCTTTATGATTTTGATTGCATTTATATGAATACGAAACACGTTACTATGAGATGAGATAAGTCTTTTTCAATAAAATGAGTTTCTAAGCTAAGCTAGGATAAGTTTTATGGTAATTTTGCAGACAACTGGAGTGAAATCATCCGACGACACTAAGCTAGGATAAATTTTATGGTAATTTCTATTTTTACTTTTTTTCCCCAACCATACACACACTAAGCTAGGATAAGTTTTATTGTAATTTCGATCTAATTTGTCATTATATACATAAATGAGGAATTGTAATATCTGATTTGTTCATTTTATTTCATGTAATATCTATTATTTTTTTATGATTTTTGGGTTCTCATGTAGAGAGTTATACTAAATATAATATTTATGATGAGTCACTTGCTTGAAGTTAGTTTCTTTTGTTGAGTTGATTTTGGGATTTTATGATTTTGTCAAAGATCATTTACTCTACTTAGTAACCCAATAAATGCCAAGTTGGTAGATCAAGTACTACTAGGAGCACATCCTCCTTATTGTTCCTTTCCTTATTTTTCCTTTTATAAAAATACATTTCTAATGATGTGATCTATTTAAAAAAAAAATTAAAAAATCTAGCCTATGTTTTATAACTGTAAAAATACTTTTTCCATATGATTTTGTATGATTGGCTATATAAAAATATTATGTAATTAACATTTATACATATTTAACATTTCTCGAGAGTTGAATAAAAAAAGCATAGCCTGTCTGCAATCTAAAATTTGGATTGGAGTGTATTGTTCGAGCTCGTGGGGCCCACCATAAGTTTTGTTTAAATGACTTAAATTGTTTATTTTGTTGGGTCTTGTGTGTATATCATCCACACACAAAAAATTAGGTTAATTTGATAATATTAACCTATTTAATTTATCACATTTGTCTTTAAAAAAAATAGATGGTAAGTGTTTTTTTAAAAATAAACCATCCATTATGTTTATGATAAATGAAATAAATTAAATAGACTATGATTATTAAATCGATCTAATTTTTTTGTGTAGATAATATAAGCAAAAGACCTGACAAAATGAATTCGGATTATTCATACAATGCCCGTGGTCTCGCATAACATGCTCCAATCCATATTTGAACTAGAAACAAGCTGTGCCCGAATATTAAGAAAAAAACTCAAAATTTTGTACATAATGATGTGATTATTTATGGAGAATTAAAAAGTCTTATCATTATAATTTATAATTGTCAAAATACTTTTTCCATATATATGATTTGCTATATAAAAATTATTATGTATTTAACATTTATCTATACATACAAGTACACCTATATTAGGACAATACCATTGTAAAAATCAAACACACATAGTACTATAGTCCATAGTTGAATCAGGAATTATACTTCAAAATAAACCGAGCCGTCAATGCTCCGTTTTCCTCTATGTCAGCAACCACAACATGTGGACGTGGACCAATAAAAATTAGTTTATTTGATTTCAGCTTTTTAAACTTATTTTTCAAATTTTCAATTCGTATTTTTATATTTTTAGTGAACTTTAAAATATTTTAATTAATTTTTTTTTTTCTTGTTAGATGCACTTAACTTAAATGCTACTAAAAACTAAAAAATTTGTGAAGAAATATTTAAAAAAATCAATAAATACAATAAAATACGAAAGCATACTAAATTTTCATATATATATATATATATTGTAATTTTTTGAATTTTTTAAAGATTTTTCACATATTATACTTTTTAAGTTTATTTAAATTATGTGCATCTAAAGAGTAAAAAAAAAAAAATTAAAATATTAAAAAAGTTCACTAAAAAAAATAGATTGAAAATTCAAAAAACAGTTTGTGAAAACAGAAATCAAATAGTTTACTGTACAATTTTATCTCAGATGAGGCAGACTCATTATTAATTGGTGAAATTGTGTACCACTGATGACATAGTATTACCGTGATATTACCGTGATATTGAATTTTTACTCTTGAAGCTTGAGTGATGAAGAGGATTCCACAAGCAATGATGGAGTTGGTGGTGCACAGAGGAGGTGGTAAAGAATATGAATGTTGAATGATGGTGAATACCCCCTGGCATGACACCAGTGCCTCCAGCAATACCAGCCGCTGTATTTGCCACAAGATTGCCATAAAGAATAGGAGTAACCTATAAAATATGAGACAGACTTCATCAACATCCTGTCAATTAGGTGTGTTGAGAAATTAAACATTTCAGAATGTATATTCAGTTTTAATGATTCTAATCGTTCATTTTGTCGGACCATTCATGTATATTATTCATTAAAAAAAATAAATCAATTCGATAATTATAACCTATTCAATTTACTGCATTTGTCACAAAAAAATAAAAATAAAAACCTATTTTAAAAAACACATATACCATCTATTTCTTTGGAGACAAATGTAATAAATTGAACAAGTGAAGGTTATCGAATCGAGTTAATTTTTTGTGTGGATGACATACATACAGAACTCAACAAAATTAACAATTCAGATTATCGAAATAGGACCCGTGGTGAACCCACAGGCCTGAACAGCACCCTCCAATTTGGACTAGAAAGAAGTCCATTCCAATTGTAAAATAGTTTTGTTACAAACACGAAATATATATGACTAGATAAAATTTTAAGAATTGTATGCATGAATTCCAATTCCGAAATATATATGACTAGATAAAATTTAAAAAATTGTATGCATGAATTCCAATTCTGAAAAATCTCGGTTCATTCATATAGATTTTTTGTTTAACTGTGTAATTGATTTTTGTGTTTCTAAACTTATTCATTGTCAAAAAGACAAGAAAGAAATACAGTTTGCAATTTTACTTTAATTGCCTGACCTTTTTGTTATGCATAAAGTGTCCATGTTCATTGTTTGTTCACTGCTTTCGTGTAGATGTGATTTTTTTTTTTTTTTTTTACGCACACAAAAAATAAAAAAATAAAGTTACACACACGACGTAGGAATTTAATGAGCTCAACCATATTACAAAGAAAGATGTTTGAACCTTTGAAGTGGTATGTATTATGCCTACAGAGATACTAGCAGTATTTTTGAGAAAAACCAACCTCTATGTCCAAGGAACTTCAGATCCAGAAAATTATGCTTTTAAAAACGTGCCGTCCTAGAACTTGTATTTTAGTACACAATAATGTTAGGAATTAAAAACCCAAACATAGGAAAATAAAAATAAAAAATTGTATATGATGTAACTTTAACTTTTGTATTATAGAACTCACACTTAGAATAAATTTAAATATTTTTTTTATATATGAGTTTTTGATCTCCAATCATTACTATTTGGTGAAAGCAACAGCTCAACTTTTTGGCATGTTAAGGATTTTAACTTTTTTTATCACATATATACACAGGAAACACATGCTTTTTTTTTTTGTTTTTTTTCTACAATTATTTGTGTTAGAATTTAATTATTTCCGTCAAACTAGTTTTATTTTCATCAAAAGATACGAGTAAATTACATTAATCTCTTTTAAGATTGTCGCGTCTCATAAATTTGTTACATTAGACTTTCTTAAAATTTTTTATGCACATTACACTTAGCACCTTTTCATCAGTAATTCTTTAATACTATGGATAAAAAATGACGTTGTTATCTCTTTTGCATTAAAAAATATATATTTTATTTTTATCTATTCATGTGTCTAGGAACCATCTACATTAATTCTAATAGTTTTAGCCTTACTAAAAGATAAGTATGTGCAATAATGTCAAACTTATGGTGCTTGTTATAATTTTTCTAAACCTCAAGTGTGGTTACTGTAATTTACCCAAAACTATTTTCCAAATTTAAAAATTATTTTTGCTCCAAAACTGAAAAAATTATATGAAAAAGATGAGTATTTTTAATTTTTTTTTTTTTTTTTAGCAAACTAGCTTTTAGTTTTTTTTATAATATATATACATATATTCTTTTTGTCAATTACACTGACCTCCTAATATTTGAAGAAAATATAACAAGTTTCAAAACTTTGATGACAATTTGTCCATATGACTAACGAATTACTAAAGAAATGGGAGTAAGTGTTATATGAATTAAAAGCTTAAGTGAGCTTGATATAATTATGTCAAATTTATTAAATTTATTATATTTTCTCTAAATCTTAAGAAAAGTGAGTATAATTTTACCTACAAGTTTTGAAAACTCAACAAGGTGATTAAAAAATTGTTTGATGTAGCTTATATAAGTTACTTATAGCTTTTGTGTGTTTTTTATTTTTGAAGTCTGTGTTTGACCGGTTAATATAGTTTCTACTTATAGCTTATCAAACATAAACAACTTAAATAAGCTGAATTTTTTTTTTTTTTTTTTTTTTTTTTATTATTTGGAAGTTTGGGGTGGGTGTTTTTAGCTTCTACTTTTTAATTATTTGTTTTAAACTTATAATCAACTAAACTAAACATATCCTAAGAATTGTTTCTGAACTATAAACTAGGGTAAATTACACTTTTTGACAACATAGTTTGATCTAAATTTCACTTTGGTCCGTAATATTATTTCAATTTGAAAATTTTGGTTCTTACACTTTAAGTCCAGTTTCAATTGGTCATTCCATCTAAATTTCCGTTGGTTTTTTCTATGTATACACCTCAGGAGAGTGACAAGTGTCCGAAATCTAAGCAATTCTTTCATGCAAAGCGAGTATGGCCAAGTGGAACCTTTCTCGATTTTGATTGGCTTTGAATGTAAGGTATGTCAATTTGTGTAGGGGTGTGGGAAGACAACATGGATGGCTAATTTGTGATTGGTGGAAGGTACTGAATGGCATTGCCATGTTACCCCCTCTTGGCACCCAAGAATTTCTCCCGAAATTGGTTAATTTTAACCTCTTAACTTGAACAAATGACCAAAATAAAACTGAAAGTGTAGAAACCTAATTGTTCAGTTTGAAATAAAAAGAACCAAAGTAAAATTTGAGTTAAACCATAACAAAGAATTTAATTCTTCAATTTGAAATAAAAAAGGGTTATGTACTTTCGAACCTAATCAGAAAAGGGTGAAATATAGTTACATTTCTTTTATAATAGCACTACTACACACCTAAATTTTTTCTCAGAATTTCACTCAAAAAAATGAATCTATGGCTCAAATTAATTCCATCTATGGAGCCCATATTACACCAATTCAATTTACACCACATAATCTCAGCCTTTGGAAGTGTTTTGTTCCAGCTGATAATTCGACTTGTGTTGCTGCCGTAGCTTCTTCTTTTGATGGCATTAGGTCTACTGTCTTTCTGTTCAATAGTGGTTGTTTTTTTCTTCTTGGCAGTCTATGTTTTTTAGTCATGTTCTAGCTTTATGTAGTTGTATTGTTTGTGAACTCATGTACTCTTTCTTTTATCTTTATATAATATGCTATATGCCACTTCTCAAAAAAATAAAATATACATGTCTATCAGCCATTTGTCAATCACTATAATCATGAAATTGTTGAATTGAATCCTCATAATTGCAGCAGTTCTACTGTCCCAGAAAGCAATGCCCAGAAAAGTTTCCAGAAAACAGAATTAATGGTTAAGATTAATTCATGTGTAAACCCCACTACATAAACAGCAGATCTCAGCCACACATCACTTTTTCTGGTTCTGTTTATGGGTTCATAGACTTTCTATCATAATTGTCCTACCAACGACATGCCCCATGCACGTCTCGTGCTAAGTTCAAAAGTAGTAAAGTTACACCTGTTTAAAAAATAATAATAAAGCTACACAAAATTAACAAATTTTATAAAAATTTTCAGTCAATAATATGACGCATCATATTTTCGTAGTGAGTTTTATGGACTAAAATCCTCTCCATTTAATAAATGACGGTATTTGGGATCTTTGTGCATTATACTCTATGCTCATTTGTCGCTGTTAATCATCTTCATTTCTATCTTAATTTAATATTGCTAATCACCTTCAGGTTTCTGGTCACCGTACCCTTGCTTAGCAATATAGTCAACTAAGATTCTACTTTTTTGATAAAGTTATCTAATATTTTGGAAACATCATGTGATTATATATCTACTTAATAATTGGGGGTATGTGACCATTTTCTAAAAATATATAAACAAAATTACCACGTGCCATTAAACCAGCACACAATCGAACTGAAATTTTTGACCCACCTAATATTTTTTGCTTTTGCAATTTTAAGGACTATTCAAAACATTTTATGCTAATTAAATTCATTGCATATTTTGACTTTATGTTTTGATATTAAATTTCGGCAATTACAACTATGGACAAGTTGGAGAGTCCTTAGGGTTGGACCTCCTGAATGGCAATCTCGAATGCAGTCATGGCACGGATAAGGGTTGAGAGTCGCATTGGGTTCTATCAAAGGTATTGTAGTGATGAAATATTTGGGGTTAGCACTGGCGACAACCTTGATTGCAACAACCAAAGGCCTTTCGGATTCGGACTCTTGCTTGACTCTATGTAATTGCAACATCCCTACAGTTGTTGCATCATTGCAAAACTGCACAAGCCACTGTTGTACTAACTACAATAAGTGCACAACAGTAATGACCCTTTTAAGTTTTTCTGCTCTGGGTCAAAGTAGTTGCAATGAATTAATGAACTATTTACAATATCTGATCCAAATAATATAATACGGAGATATACAAGTACAATTTGTTCAAAAATTGTCCCTATCCTATCGTAACGTTTCATTCGTTTGACCGAAAATATATTCTAAAAAATATTTTTTTATTTTTTGGCGTTTTGAAAAATTTAATAGAAATTCAAAACAAACTCATTTGGAAAAAAACATTTTTTATTTTTAAAAGTGATAACGTTTTTCCAACTAAATCTTACTAATGTCGCCACTACACCACCGCCACCTCCACCCACTTGCCCCTCCACCTCCACCACCACACCACCAACACAACCACCTCCACCACTACTAATACAATCACTAGCTAGCACATTAGTTTTAAGGTTGCAACCAAACATAAAAAAAATGTGATCTACAAAGAACATTTTTTTAAGAAATATTTTTGTAAAGAACGTTTTTTGCCAAATCCAAGGGAATCCAAGTAACACCACATTAAATTAAAGTTGGTCACATATATATTATTTAAAAGCTTATTCATGAATTACAACAAAATTGGCTACTACTAACGTCCATTACACTACATTTCCTGCCATCAGATATGCCTGTGTGAGTTAGATACAACCTGTATGGGCTCTGTTCAAACCTCATCAATGGAAGAACTGGAGGAGATGCCGCAAATGGATGTCTTTATATATGCATACCAATTGCAGAGACTTTAAATTCCTTGTACCCGGCCTCGGCCATAGAATATGTCATGCCTATATCGCCTCAACGGCCCCTTCAAGCTGTGGTTTGCTCTTGGGTCGGCCACATCGTTTTACATCTTTAACCAACAAAAGCTCTAATGCTTTCTCAAAGGTTATATCATTCGGCTTCAAGTTCTGTGCAAAAGGTTTAAATAGATGAAAACCAAGCTAACAAAATAAGAATTCTCAAAGATGACAAGTATATGAATGGAAAAAAGTGACGATCAAAACAAATAATATGCGCTCTGAATGAAATAATCTGAACAGGGACCAGAGTGAATATTTTTTAAAAAGAATTTTCCTCTGCTCCACCCCATCTCAACAAGTAACTGAGATGTAAACTGTTCATTAGACTTCTTCCAAGATGTACTTGCCTCTTTGAATCTTTCAAGTTAGCGTGTGTTTCGTTTCTGTTTCCCCTTCTACTAGTAGACAATGGAGTTGGGATCTGAAAACTTCGACTCACAATTTCATGCAAATTTTCCAAGTTGCACTAAATCTTTGCGTCATGGATGGGCAGTAAATTTAACATGGTTTACCAATTAGGGTGAATGTTATACGTGTATTTTTTTTTTCTCTTCTTTTTTGATGTGAAACAAATTCAATTAAAAAATATAGACTTAAAGGTTCAAACAGCAGTCCTTCGGAAGCAAGAAACGTGTATGTATTGAACCAGCATAGGAAAACAAATACAAAAGCTAATCAAGAAATAATAATCTCACCAACACAGCGAATCCACATCAAATTTGCTTGATATGCATTTTAAAGATCTTAATATCACAAATCTGCACTTGAGTTTGTGAAAAGATTTTCTTTTTTTTCCCAATTCTTGAACCAATTTTCCATCCACTTAATCCAAATTTTAAAACATTTATGATGGGAAGATTTACCAGAGGAATTCACCAGTTGAGTTCAAGGGAAAATAATTGTTTGCCAGTAATGATTTGCGTTCCTCAGACATCGCTTAATGTATATCACATATCCATTCCAAACAGCACTCAATCTCTATGACTACACTCCTAAAGGTTTATTTAATTATAAGCCCACCAAATTCAATGCATCACTCCTAAAGGTTTATTTAATTATACGCCCACCAAATTCAATGTATCATACAGTGTGCAGCTGTTTGTCCATATATCAGCCCGCCTACTCAATCCTATTACTGCACTCCTAACAGTTCATTTAATTATAAACCCACTAAATTCAATGTATAATACAGTATGCAGATCGGCCAATCTACTCAATCCTTATGACTGCACTCCTAAAGGTTTATTCATATATTTATTATTTAAATTAATAGTTTATATTTTTCTTTTTTTTGGGTACATTGGAGGCTGTAGCCTGAGGGGAGTCTTGCCTGTGACAAGACTTAAAATCTTGACCTCCTAATGAGATGTAGGTGTTCCAGCCAACTGGATTATCCCAGTAGGTTATAATCTTTCTCTTCTTGTTAGTTTAAGAGGGCAGCCCTCTAGCAGAGCTGTAGTTCTGCCGCTAAAGCATTTCCAAGGGTCCAATACTTTGGAAAAGTTGTACATTGCTTTTGCAAAAGCCAAAAATACTCCCAATAGTTGTATGTTTCTTTCTTCATTTCTGTTCTTATTTTTTTTCATTTCCCTCGTTTTGGAGAGGCTTTATATTTGCCCGTTTTGCCTTAAGTTTGGTCTCTGAAATCAAGAACAGAATATGTCCATGGCAGGACCCCTGAGATTCAATCTTCCCACCTCACAAGGGGAAGACAGGAAAAGGAAAAAGGCAATCTCACAAACAAATACACGTGCAATTGGTTGGTACTTGGTAGTTAAAAGTAAAGCATATATGCATGGTTAATCATGTGTAACTTAATCAATATTTAGGACATATAGACAACTCAGGCCTGTTGTTACGTGACAAGCATTTCATGCTGGAAATTCATTCTTTTGTTTTGCCAAATTATTACTTATGTTTTACAAACTTTCATATAACGCTTGTAGTAATTCTTTTCATCGCTGTCTGCACAACTTGTTCAGTATTCAATGTCTTTGTCAGTGTCTTCTCCTTATTTTGGGACCTCAAAATGACAGTGACTGCAGATATTTCACTCCATAAATAACACTTCCTATATATGTATTAACATAGTTCTCCATTAGGTGTTTCATATTTAATTTTTTAATAAGTATTAGGTGTTCATATTCAATTTTTTATAAGTATTAGGTGTTCATATTCATCTAAAATAATACCCCTACCCCCAAGTGCCACATTTAAGGGCAGAGTTCAGCTTCTTGCCCATCCAACTCCTATACCTACTTCACAAACTGATAAAAATACTCCGAACTGTGTATGGCTGAGAATTGACCTATATACACCAGCTGTCTAGTTTTAAGAACCCATTTGTAAGGTTTTGCTATAGGAGGCTAATATGGTGGCCAATAGCTTATTAGTTAAACTTGCTGTGGATATTTCTTATACCAAAATGAGTAGAGATTCAAGCTGAATTTAGTGAAGAAAAAGAGTAGAAAATACCATAACTATTTAATAAAGGCATGCTTAACAAAGAAAGATATACCTTGGGTACAGGCGCAATTGTGCATTGATGTCTAATGGAAAAAAATCCAAACTTTGCAAGCTTCAATACAACTGGCTGGCCATCATCAGGATGGTTTCCCTAACATAGAGACAGGAAAAATGAGTTTCACAACGATAAACAAATTTTTTTTAAAAAAACCCTCTATTTAGATGAAGACATACCAATGTCACAGGATAGCGCAGCAACTCAATCGCATCTTCCGGGGTAATAGAGTCTACATTTTTTTATCTGAAATAACAAATGTTACTTGTCAAAAAAATTTCTGAAATAATAAATGTTTTCAATCATGTATGAATTAAATATTACAACAAATACAAGTCATTTTATTCTTTTTTTTTTTTTTTTTTTTGAGGGGGGTGAAAGAAGCAGGCAATGTTTACAGATGCATGAACTGCCATATCAAAACAGTTCATAAAAAAGTTCTGAACTGAAGCTTGTGTATGATATCCTAAAAAAATAAAACGAAGGCATGGATCAAAGTCGATCTCCCATCTGTAGATACCTAGATGCATCAAGAGACCTCAGAGAGCATCCACATAATCCATATTTTTAAGATTCTTTTTCTTTTTTTCTTTTTTTTTTTTCCTTTTTTTTTATTTATAAATCCATATTTTTACAATTAATCCACAGCAGCCAGCATTTTTGAGCACCAAGTTACTGCATCATGGCCAAATGCAATTATCCTCCAGGTACTCCCCTTGGAGGAAAGAATAATTTTCTCCATAATAATAAAAACAGAAACATACTGATGTACATATCAACTTTGGTGCTTAAAAACCTTAGTGGAAACTTTATGTGCTTTAGTAAAGGTTTTTAAAAGGGGGCATTAAACGAACTAGTAAATTTTTTTGACATTCTATAGTTATATGATTGTAAATATGTCATACATTAGTTATATTCTTTTACCTATAAAAAATATCATGCAGGACTTTTCATACTTGCCGATAGCATCTTTTTTGCCCTAGGAACATGACAAAACTTTTTAAAAATTAGAGGAAGCTAGATATTCTAATACCAAAATCAAATTGTGATACAAATAAAAACTGGATGAAATGCGACTTTGAACTTTGACAAAATCAGATTGGCACAAAACTAGATATTCTAATACCAAAATGTTTCAGAAGTAGGACCAATGTGACAAACATTGGCAAGAATAGAGGGGCAGCTGCCTGAAGCAGAGAAGATTTTCAGGAATAACAAATGAGTCATTATTCAGTCAGTGAGGATTATGCTGGAACAGGTGAACCTTCCAAAAAAAATCAAGAAGTCTAAAAGGACATGAATGGAAGTAGTGAGAAAAACAACCTGCAAGGTCAAGAATAAGGGAAAATATTGCTTTAAAGATTAATGGAATTTATGAAATTAACTACAAAAGTAGTAGCGATATTCTGGGAGGATGATGTGACCACTGTCAATTCTATAGGGAGCTGATAAACTGCACTTTTTGTATCCCACTTTTAATTATTCAATACTGATGAAACACGAGAAGCAAGGGCTATATAGCAACAAACAAAAATTATTCATTAACGACAATAAATATGACACACTATTGGATTCAGATAATAATAAGAACAACGACTACTGCATCTGCACCTACAATACTAACAACAAAAAGAAAAGAAAAACACTCTAGAAATGGGTATCAACAGAAGAAGCAAGATATTCATGTGGCCAGTGGTGGAGCCATCATTGGCCCAGAGGGGGCAGTGCCTCCCCTCAACTCTTTTAAAATTACAAGTTAACCTGTACTTATAAAGTTCTTCAAATTGGCCCCTTTGAAATTTTATACATGCCCCTTAATCTTTTATAATCCATCTTTTTTCCTATCGTGCAGTTCACAGCACAAATATGCAAAATAAAAGACATATTCCACAAGGTGTATTCTTCTTCCAAGAGAACAAGTGTCAGCACATGAATGCTTGCATAAAGAGAGAAAAGCATGCAAGAGCAGTCTAGAATCTCTAGATATGTTTATGTTCAGTCTTATGTTTATAGATTTTATGATAATATTATGCATAAATTTATGTTTAGATTTATTGATTTCAGTCTGTATATGTATGGATTTTTTGAAATTTGAAGGCCTAATTTGAATAACCAAATTAAACCAAACAGGCATGACCCAACCCTTTGTATCTGATCCACAGATTATCCCTCGATGTTAATTGTTTTGAAGGGGGAAAAAAAGGAAGAAATTAACATCACAAAACTTCCTTAATGGCCAATAGTGGCTAAGTATTCATCCCTAATTTACTTGAAGAGAAAACAAAGCATAGATGCTTAACTTAAGCATTTACATATATGCAGATAATGGCAGCAGGCCAGGAATTAAAGCTCCAAAAATTTAGTAGTCCCATTACAAATACAAATGAGGCTAAACATACTTGGGAAACCGAGGCTCTTTTAGGCAAGTATCCCTTCCTGTCCTCACCAAGCTGAACATAGAACCCATAAGGACCATTCTTCAAGAGAATCTAAAAAATAAAAACAATTCCATTACATACATTAAAAGCAGTAATAAGCTTCTGCAGATGATAAAGATTCATTTTTCCCATAATTGATGTTAAATCAAAACAAGGAAAACCTTCTCATTTGATCCAGGGTAAAGACCTAAAATTTTTGGCTCCTCCACTGTGCCGCTATTCAGAGAGTAACCTCTTCATCATCATCACCATACAATGTTTTAGCAATGTAACTGCAAACAACCCAACCATAAAAGCTATTTATAGTGACCAAATAACAAAATATTATTTATCAATAAAGGTTGTTTGCAATCAAAACTTGAAAAGCTTAAAAATTATAAATGAATAATTACTACTAATTATTTCCTACAATCAAGAATACAAGAAAATGGGTAAAAAAAAATTGAGAAAATACTAATTTAGTGGCTTAAATATGAGATAAATGACTATATCTCATTAAACCTTTAAACACTAGATTGGACAATGTTCCATAAGAAAATTGAGAAAGAAGCAAACCCTAATTGAGCAAGTGTCAAAGAAGCTCATCAATGGAGATCGAAATAAAGCATGAATTTAGGCACTAGAGTCAGGGATGAAGAGATATCAGGCAATTGGTGATGAAGTCCTCTGTCAAACCCATTCCAAATTGTGCACTTTGTAAATTTTGGGTAGTTCTAGTGGTTAGGTTTTAGGTCAACTAGCGTGTTGGGTTGAGTAGGAATGATTTGAGTGTAGCAAAGGTAGGTAGGGAAATTGCGGATATTGGCAGGGAAGTGACGGAGGTAAGTAGAGATGATCGAGATAGGTGGAGAGGAGTGGAGGAGTGGCAGATGGGAAATCGTAGAGGGGGCGAGGGAGGGCCGAAGGAGGGCCATTTTCCTAAATAAGTTAAAATAGTAAAGGAATTCCCAACTAAGTCTAATTTAAGTCTAATTTTGAAAGAATTCTCAGAGTAAGTTAATTCGCGGTTCATAATTGCGAGTTCAATAAATTCTTTTCCGTTTTACGTGAAAATTAGTAAATCTTAAATTCATGGTTACAAAAAGTGATTTTAATTAAGAAATCGCGATTACAAAACGCGATTTTAATTATTTTTTTTTTCTTTTGAACTCGCTGTTACAAATTACGATTTTATCCAAAAAAAATTTCCTTTTGAACTCGTTGTTTGTAATCACGAGTTTATCAAAAATCATTTTTCTTCTAAACTCGCTCTTTGTAACCACGAGTTCATCGGAAACCATTTTTGTTCTGAACTCGCTGTTTGTAATCACGAGTTTATCAAAAATCATTTTCTTCTTAACTCGCTCTTTCGAACCACGATTTTGGGCGAAATTTTTTTTTCCTTAAGTGAAATCCTGGTTCATAACCACGATTTTAAAACTTATATTTAACATCCCCAGCCCCGTGTTTTGCATCACGTTTACTCCTCTCTTTTTGTCAAACTCCCTATGCTATCTCTCCCTCGCTCTTACTCCTCTCTCTCTCTCTCTGTTCTCCCTGCTCTCTCTCTCTCTCTCTCTATCTCTCGAGCTCCCTCTGCTTCAGTACTCTCTCTCTCGTTGGTATGGCTTCTATCATCTACTTTAATGCGAATAAATTATGATTAGAGTTTATATTTGTGAATATATTTGTGTTTTTGAAAATGTGAATAAATTAGGGTTAGGGTTCATGAATGTGGGGTTAGGGTTAGGGTTTATATTTGTGAATAAATTAAGGTTCAGGTTCATGAATGTGGGGTTAGGGTTAGGGTTTATATTTGTGAATAAAATGTTGTGAAATCAAAAATAATAAATTAGGGTTAGGGTTTATATTTGTGAAATTTTAATTATAGATAATTTGTTGAATGTGAATGTTGAATGTGTTGAATTTTAATTATGGATAATTTGTTGAATTTGTTTAATTATAGATAATTTTTTGAAGTTTAATTATAGATAATCTGTTGAATGTGAAATCTTTTGCTATAGATAATTTGTTGAATGTGTTTAATTATAGATAATTTGTTGAATTTTAATTATAGATAATCTGTTAAATGTGAAATCTTAAATCTTAAATTAGGGTTAGGGTTAGGGTTTATATTTGTGAAATCTGTTTAGAAATCTATTGAATGTGAATGTTGAATGGTTTATATTTATCTTAAATCTGTTTGTAATTGTGAAATCTGTTGAATATGAAATCAGATTTGTATTGAATGTGAAATCAGATTTATGTTCAATGTGACATCTGTTGAATGTTAAATCTGTTGAATGTTAAATCTATTTAGAAAAATTTAAATATTATGTTTGAAATAAGAAAATGAGGATTATGGTTTTCTATTAAATGTGAAATCAGAAATGAGGGTTTTGGTTTTGAATTAAAGTTTTGAATTGATGAATGTGAAATCATTTTCCAATTAACGGTTTTAAATTGTGAAATCAGAAATGAGGGTTATGGTTTCAGAAATTAGGGTTTAAAAAATTTATGATAAATTAAATTTTTTGAATAATGTTATATAATTTTTTTTAGGAACAAATAATTTTTACATAATGAATAAATAATTATCTATAATAATAATAATTTTCTTGTATCAAAACATATTTTGAATCAAAACATATTTAAGGAATAATCAAGACATATTTTCTTTTCTTTTGAATCAAAACGTATTTAAGGAATAATCATGCCATTCCTTTTTATTGTCATTCCAATAAATTACCTTAGTCCTATGCAGCTAAATATTTACAATAATTTTAATGCTGTTAATTAATTACATAAGAAAGAGAAACGTTAATTTGGCTGTAAAAATTATTATTAATTAGGTGATGTGGAGTAATAATAACTTAAAATTAATAAAGTAACAAAAATAATTTTGTTCTAAATTTCAATTTTTTAAGTAAGAATAAGAAATTGAAAAGTAAGGAACAAAATTTGTGATAAGAAATTGCTAGTATATATTTTGGAGATAGGGATATGGCAAAATAGAAAAGTCAGATAATTGAATTTTATATCGGTGTAGGCCTTCTTTCGTTTTCTTATTAAATTTTTTTAAAGAGTGTTTGTGATTGTTAATATTTTCTATGGGTGACCCTTTAAGTAGTACACTAAAATTTTATTAACAAATTACAAAATCTAACTACTTAGAATGTTGACCCAAAAAATAAATAAATAAATAAATTTAAAAAAAAAAAAGAAAACTTTAAAATATGCCATTGATGCCACATGCCCCTACGATAAGAAAAATTGGTTTGACTAAATTTATGCACTAAATTCAAATCTAATCGTGGTTAAATATAAAAAGTATAGTTTACTTGAATTTCATGCCCCATTTACGGTTGAATTTCATTTTCGAGTTTTTCCTCCTTAAATTTCATGACATTCCCTTTTATAAATTTGATATAAGTAAATAACTTTTTAAAAGTGATCTACAAAAAATTGATATAAACATTAGAGGTCGAATAATTTGATCCACAAAAAATTAGAAGTCAAAAAATTACTTTTTACCTCTTTGCCAAAAGAGGCCTTTCAAGTCGTCATGGAAAATGCTATTATGAAAACATTTGATACATAAAAAATAAAAAAAAAATTGTTTAGGAATTATGTTTGAAAAAATTAAAATATTTGATTTATAAAATGAATCATTCTCGATAATTTTTACCCACTTGAATTATCTAATTAACTTATTTTCTATGCGCCTGCATTATGTTTATTCAATTAAGTTATAACTTTTTATGATAGTCGGATGTCTGAATCAGTTTACGTATTTATCAACTAATCTTACAATCCACACCAAATGTCCATTCCACGTAGATCCGACAAATCTCAATTAATGAAACATACTGAGAGTTCAACTTGAGATCTGAAAGGAGCATACCTAATTTCTAACACATAATGAGAGCTCTTTAATATTAATGAAACTCAAGTTTGACTCGATTCAGGTCGATAATTTTTTTGTTATGTTATTTCCTACGTTATTTCCCTAAGTTATTTCCTACGTTATTTCGGATGAGGTTATTTCCCTAAGTTAGGAAATAATGTCATAGGAAATAACCTACCAAATAACTTTGTCATTAAGGTCCCTATTGGCAGAGGGAATAATGTTAATAAAAGTAACTTCTCTTTAATTGTCCATAAATCTCACTAATTGGACCACCAGTTATAAAAAAAAAAATGACGTGAACAATGTTTGAAATAAAAATTAAGAACAAGTCATACAAAATCAGTCGAGTTATTTGAACTCAATGAAAAAAATAATAATTTCATATAAAAAGTTACACTATGATTTAAGATTTTTGTATGATTTGTCCAATTTTGTCCAATCGCACTGAATAAATACAATATTTCATACAAATTATAGTATAAAATTATATGAATAGAAAAATAAAAGAAGAATCTTCGTAATGTCTTCATATTCAAAATTATTGATATATCTGTCTAGGTTACAAATCACGCTTTTAAGGAAATTTTATTTATACAAAAATTTTGAAGTAATTATTTTTTTAAAGTAAATCTGATTAAGAAAATTTGATTTATACATAACCATGTTTTTGTTAAGTAATTATTTCTATCTTCAAAAAACGTGGTTGCAAACCACGGTTTTACTGTTGACCCGTGGATAATAATCACTTCTAAGCAAAATGTAAAAATTCAACAAAGAATTCAAAACCAGCACTCATTCTTGTTTGTCACAGACACTCACAAACACTCTCTCTATCCCTCTCTCTAACACACACACCCACAACACTCACACTCACATCAAACATGTATAATTTTTAATATATATAAATTTTATTTTGTAAAATTCATACCAATATTAAATATATATATATATATAATAATTGATAATAGCAAATAATAATCAACTATATAAAATGATTATTTTTTTACTTTAATTCTTAAAATGTAATTTTTTTTAGGTAAATTACACTGACACCCCTGAGGTTTATTTGGAAAAAAAAATTCATTGGAAAAAAATAAAAATAATTGGAAAAATAAATTATTTAAAAAGATAAATTAAATTAAAAAAAATTAATTGTTCTGAATTTTATAAAATAAAATTTATATATATTAAAAATTATATATGTTTTATGTGACTGTAAGTGTTTTGGGTGTGTGTGTCAGAGAGAGAGATAGAGAGAGTGAGTGTCAGTGTCTGGGACAAATAAGAGGGAGTACTGGTTTTGAATTTTTGTTCAAAATGTGTTTTGAAAACACGTTTTTACATATTTTACTTACAAGCATGGTCATAAATATATATAAATCAAATTTCTTTATGTATAAATCAAGTTTACCAACACTTTATAATTTATATAAAGTCACAACCTACACTCATAATTTATGTCATGATGTGAAATTTAGGTAAATTACAAATATTGTTACTTTGATGTAGGTTGTTACTTTGATGTAAAGTTAGGTTTACCTACACTCATAAGTTTACTTACCTTATAAGATTGTTGGGTTTTCCTACACTCATAAGTTTACCTACACTAAAAGTAACAAGATTAACAACTTACACTTATAAGTTTATGTAAATTACTTAGATTTATAATTTATCAATCACCTAAATCAACTTACATCAATTTATTTATTTAATGATTATAAATGTTCACTGATTTACCCTACAGTGAGTATGCCCTTATTTTGTGGGTATATGCAGATGGACTGTCAAGTCATGTGACTTGGTGCATAGGCTTTGGTTTTCTCGATTTCTTGCTCGATTTTTTTATTGCAGTGACAACTCATTTCTTATTAATATATGTGGGATTCTGAATACATAAAGTCACATGGCAACAGTGAATTCACTGATTTACCTTATAGTGAGCATGCCTTTATTTTGTCAGTATATGCAAATAGATTGTCAAGTCATGTGACTTGGTGCACAGACTTTGGTTTTCTCAATTTTTTGCTCGACTTTTTTTATTACAATGACAACTCATTTCTTATTAATATATGTGCGATTCTCAATTCAGAAAGTCACATGGCAACAATGAATTCACTGATTTACCCTACAGTGAGCATGCCCTTATTTTGTCGGTATATGCAGATGGATTGTCAAGTCATGTGACTTGGTGCATAGGCTTTGGTTTTCTCGATCTTTTGCTCGATTTTTTTATTACAATGACAACTCATTTCTTATTAATATATGTGGGATTCTCAATTCAGAAAGTCACATGGCAACAGTGAATTCACTGATTTGCCTTACAGTGAGCATGCCCTTATTTTGTCAGTATACGCAGATGGATTGTTGTCACGACCCAAACCCGCCCCTATGGGTTTAGCACCGTAACCGGCCAGTAATCCGAGATTACCAAAGGCCTCTTAACAGTAAAACAGTAAAGCAGAGTACAAGGGCATGGCGGAAGCCAAAACAGTAAACAAACAATGTCCAATGAGCTGTGACAGTTTGTATGCAAAAAGATTTTTCATACATTTCTACCTTCAGTACAGAATAGTATGCACAATATTTACAAACATTCGGTATAGGGACCTAATCCCTATTAAACAAGACAAGATCTGATCTAACGGTCTATACAAGAAACAAAAGCGATTCTGAGAGACGGATGGAAATAAAACACCCTAAGCCATAACTTGGCGGTGCTCGAACCTCGCGGTGAGGCCTGATGGTTGGCTTGACAGACTGGAGTTTACCCTGACGCTTCTAGCAACGGTCCGGTGCCTGTACACCTACATATATATATGAGCAGTGAGCTAAAGCCCAGTGAATAACATAATACGTAAAGGGGTTAAGAATGAATGTCCTTTCAGTATTGAAAACAGTCATTTCGATTAACTTATCAATCATTCAGTTTGTGGCTCATATTTTAGGCCATAACAGTCATTCAGTCAAAACAGTGATATGTGGTACATCCATTAGCATAACAGTACAGTAAACAGTAGGTCTTGGAAGACCAGGTCTTAACAGACCAAACAGTAAATGATGGCCATCAATCAGTAAACAGTAGTGGTCCCAACGAGGGAACCGACAGAGATCTCTGTAACAGTAACAGTAAACAGTAGGTGCTAAGGATGCCACAGTACAGTTCAGAATATAGGACATACATTCATTCAGTAAACAATATCAGTTCAGTAAACAATTCAGTTCAGTATTCAAAAGATAATCATTTTGAACATATCTTTACACAATTGTTACTCATAGAGTTCTGGGCTACAGTAAGCTAGAGCGTCTCTCCTCAGTCACCAACCCTACACAGTTCACAAGTTGAACACACACTAAGCTACACAGTTGGGAAATATCATAACTTAATCCCTAATTTGCCTTGGTGTGTTCTACATCTATATCCTCATTAAGATGCCTTAAACTAGGCCTAAGAATGCCTAGAATGGGATGAGGATGCAAAAATACACTTAGAAAACATTTTGCAAAGTTTGCTAAAAATAGGAGCCTCGCTCGAGCGAGCTTCCAAAATCAAAGGCTTCGCTCGAGCGGTCTGTCGAAACAGTAAAAATACTGGATGCTGTGATTTTACGCGCGATGGTCGCTCGAGCGGAGTCCTGGACAAAGGTGCTCGCTTAAGCGAGGAATCCTTCGCTCGAGCGAGGAAGCCAAATCTGGAATTTCCAGATTTGCCTCCCAAGCTCAAACCAAGCATTCTACCACTCTAAACTCGACCTCTTGGGCCCAAATTCTGGAAAACATATCTAAATTCATTGTATAACAAGTTTCAAAGCTCAATTTATGAATTCAAGCCCTAAAGGTGAGTCAATTAAAACCATTTTTCAAACCCATTTTCAAGAATAATCTTCAAACATGCCATGCATGAATTTGAAACCAGATTGAAGCTTCAAAGCTTGTTTAAATGAGCTCATTTCTTCAAAAACAAGATGAAATCATGGTCTTTAACATGAATATGGACATGCATGCAAGATTTTCATGAAATCAAACCTCACAATGTAAGGATAAACACATGTAAGCATGAATTCTAACTCAACTCAACATATGAAGTTATTTCATGTCTTTGATGAGTCAATTCTTCTTAAAACATGGTGAAAACATGGACTTAAACATAATCATGAGCATGCATGCAACATTTTGCCATGAAAACAACTTAAAATTCCTCAATACAAGCATGCATGCAAGAGATGAGCTTCAATTCAACCTTGTAAGCCATATCTTGGCTCTAATCTTTAATAATCCTCTAAACCATGCAAGGAGTGATTCGATTCATAAACAAGAAGGTAATTACTCTACCTTAGATCCTCAATCGCAAGACTAGAAGCTCAATTTAGCAATTATCCTTTAATTTCTTCCAGTATACAAGTCAATTTCAAGATGAAACCAAACTCTCTCCCAATCTCTCTCTCTCTAGGTCGGCAAAGACAAGGAAAAGAGCTGATGAAAATGTTTGATCAAGTGTATAAACCAAGGCTCAAATATGGTATGAAGTGGGCCACTAAGTGGCAATTCCGTAAATAAGGCCAATTCTTTGATTTAGCTTATTTTATCTAATTTAATCATACCAAATCAATTTTCAATTAAATATACCATTAATTTACATAAATTCCAATATAAAACATTGATCCATTTCCGATTCGGCCGCCGATAAGGCCTTCAATTTGCAGTTTAATGCATAAGATGAGAACAGATAATTTGGCAGTCAAACAGATAGATTATGCATTTAAACGATTCTGATCAATCAATCAAGATTTCCACCGATCAGTTCAGTATTTCAATCAATTCAATTACCGATCATAATCAGTCTCGGTTTAGCAGTAAACAGCGACAGTATCAGTAATCAGCGGTCAATTAGTGATCAGTGATGAGGGTTGTTACAATTGTCAAGTCATGTGACTTGGTGCACAGACTTTGGTTTTCTCAATTTTTTGCTCGACTTTTTATTACAATGACAACTCATTTCTTATTAATATATGTGCGATTCTCAATTCAGAAAGTCACATGGCAACAGTGAATTCACTGATTTACCTTACAGTGAGCATGCCCTTATTTTGTCGGTATATGCAGATGGATTGTCAAGTCATGTGACTTGGTGCACAATATTTCCTTTTCTCTATTTTTTCATTCTACTGACAACTCATACCTTGTTCGTTTATGTGGGATTATCATGCAGGGCCATCTTTCTAAAGTTGTTCATAACCAACTATATAAACGACTAAAGGTGAAGACACAACCTTACAACTCATTTCGCCCTACGAAATTATCATTCATTTGTTTTAAAAAATTAGCATGGCTACATGGTTCATGGGAGGGAGTGGGAATCGCAGAGGTGGTAGGAACTTGCAAAGGGGTGACAATTCACGACGAGGAAGGGGAAGGGAAAGTGGCGATGTTGAAGATAAAACACCATTTCCTTTGTTAGATGCCTCTTGTCACGACCCAAACCCGGCCCTATGGGTTTAGCACCGTAACTGGCCAGTAATCCGAGATTACCGAAGGCCTGCTGAACAGTAATACAGTTAAACAGAGTACAGGGCCTGGCGGAAGCCAATACAGTAAATAACTAGTGTCCATTGAGCTGTGAAAATCTGTATGCCAAAAATATTTTTCATGCATTCATACAAGATCTGATCTATACTGATCATATACAAAGCAGTCGATGCAGGAACCTAATCCTCGATAACAAGATGCAGTAAACAAAGAGATGCCTATACAATAGTACAAAACGGTAAGAAGACCGATAGGGGACACAAAAACACTCCAAGCCATAGCATGGCAACTCGGAACCTCGCAGTGAGGCACATAGGCTGGCTTGACAAAACTGGGGACCAACCTACGCTCCTAGCTCGTCGGTGGTGAGCACCTACATATATATATATATAAGCAGTGAGCTAAAGCCCGATGAATAACATGATGCGTAAAGAGGTTATGAATGAATGTCTTTCTGATAATGAAATCGATTCATTAACAAGATTTGATCTTCAAGATTTCATCAATCGGTCATATGTGGTACATCCGTTAGCCTATAAACAAGAGGTCCAAAGGACCGGGTCTTATGAACCAACAATAATGATGGCCATCAATCGATGAATGATATGGTTCCACAAGGGAACCGACAGAGCTCAGAATAAAGAATAAAGATGATGAAGTGCTAAGGATGCCTGTCTGATTCGAGAATACAGGACAACCATTCATTCAGTAAATAATATCCGTTCAATAAACAGTTCAGTTCAGTATTCAAAGATAACCATTTTGAACATATCTTTACACAAACGTTACTCACAGAGATTGGGCTAATAGCAGCTAGAGCGCGTCCCCGAGAGCCAACCCTAAACAGTTAACAAATAGAACACACACTAAGTTTCACAGTCGGGAAGGATGATAATTAAATCCATAAATTTCTCGGTGTGGTTCTATGTCTAAATCCTCATTAAGATGCCTTAAACTAGGCCTAAGAATGCCTAGGATGGGATGAGGATGCAAAAATACAGTTGGAAGGCATTTTTCAAAAGTTCTTTGAAAAGCAGGGGTCTCGCCGGCGACCCTTCCTCCGCCCGAGAGAGGTTGCAAAATCAAAGGCTTCGCTCGAGCGAACAATCCTTCGCTCGAGCGGTCTGATGAAACAGTAAAAGTACTGGATGCTCGATTTTTACGCTCGAGCCACCAATCCTTCGCTCGAGCGTGGCTCAGAGGAAACGTTGGTCGCTCGAGCGAGTAATCCTTCGCTCGAGCGAAGAAGCCAAATTTGGAATTTCCAAATTTGCCTTCCAAGCTCAAACCAAGCATTCTCAACTCAATTCTCGACCTCTTGGGCCCAAATTCTGGGAAATACATCCCAAAACAATGTATAACAAGTTTCAAAAGCCAATTTATGAATTCAAGCCCCAAAGGTGAGTCAATTAAATCCAAAATTCAAACCATTCTCAAGAACAATCTCAAAACATGCAATGCATGAGTTTTAAACCAAAATCAAGCTTTAACTCTTGCTCAATTGAGCTCAAAAGTTGGAAAACAAAATGAAAACATGGACCATAGCTTAAACATGGACATGCATGTACAATTCCAACATGAATTCAACTTCAAAATGCACCAATTCAAGCATGCATGCAACAATGGAGTTCCAATTCAACATATATGAGCAAATTCATGTCTTAACTTCTCTATAGCCATGATACATGCAAGATGAAGCTTAAAGACAACAAGAGGAGGATGAATTTCCTTACCTAAGTCTCAATTTCTTGTCTAGAAGTTCAATTATGCAAATACACTTCAATTTACTTCAAGTCTTCAAGCAAATCAACAAGAACAAGTCCCTCTCTCTCTAACTCTCTTCTTGGTCGGTTGTGAGGCAACAAAATGGGCTGATGAAAGCTTTGTTTGAGTATATAATAAAGGCTCAAGTATAATATAATAAAGGCCCACCACCAATGGCAAAATCGTAAATAGGCCTAAGTCTTCAATTAGCTCGATTTTTAGTCTAAGTTAATCAATTTAATCATACCTAGTCACAATTCAGATAATTATACCATTAAATCACAAATATTCTACTGATTTCAAAACACGAAACGATTCCTAATTCGGCCGCCGATAAGGCCTTGAATTAGCAGTTTAAACATATGAATTCAAACAGATAACCAATCAATCAAACAGATGCAATATGCAATTCAATAAATAAACTTAGTCAATTTCAGTTTCGATTTCAATCAGTCCATTCAGTACTTCAGTTAATTCAATTATCAATCATTATCAGTTCGGTTCAGCAGTAATCAGTACGTAATTCAGTGGTTAATCGGTAATCAAAACGAGGGTTGTTACACCTCTTGTGCTTATCATGATAGGTTTGGGAAGCGACATTTTGTCATGTCCAAGTATTATCGAGATCCATGTGGTTTGGTGGAGGAACCATCAGATAATCAAACAGGATATGGTTTAGCAAACGCTAGACTTCTGAAGTGGCCCGCACTATTTATAGAGCGAGTCCAAATGGAAAGATTATGTCGGGAAAATCGATTGAAGGTGCCAAAAGCACGTTTTGTTGAGATCCAAAAGGAAGATCCTGATAATGTTGATCGACTATTTGAAAGACTACAACGTGAGATTTCTCAAATGAACCGTAGGTTAGCCCGCGATATACAGCTATACATAGCTAAGAAGGATTCCCAGAAGAACAAAACAGAACCAAATGATGCGGCTATCACGGGTATCATGGAGGATCCTCAGTTTGTCTCTGATGTTGAGCTTTCGGATTGTTCAGACTCTGAGCCACCTACCGATTTAAGCGCGAATTAGGTGTTAATGTCTACACTTCGGCAATATTAGGTCATGCATTAATATGTAATGTCTGTGTTAGAGTAAATGTTTCCGTAATGAGTTGGTCAGATTGTTTGGCTAATATTTGTCTGTCTAACTGTTATGTTTATCTATGTATTGTGTGTTCAGTTCATGGTGTCCACAATGTATTATTGTTCGAGACTTATGTCTGTACTACTTATGTATTTTTGTGGGAGACTTATGTGTTTTTTCCTCAAGGTTTTATGAATTACATTATCACCTTCTAACCCAAAACAAAGACAACAGAAAAAAAAAAATTTATTTAAATGAAAACGGCTATAGTAAAGCCAAAACCAATTTCTGAATAACACATTCTAACCCAAAACAAAGACAAGAGAAAAAAATAAAAAATAACAAAGTTTACATGAAAACGGCTTTAGTAAAGCGAGAAGAAATTTATGAATTACATTATCACCTTCTAACCCAAAACAAAGACAACAGAAAAAAAAAATATTATTTACATGAAAACGGCTTTAGTAAAGCCAAAACAAAATTCTGAATAACACATTCTAACCCAAAACAAAGACAAGAGAAAAAAATAAAAAAATAAAAACTTTACATGAAAATGGCTTTAGTAAAGTGAAAAGAAATTTATGAATTACATTATCACCTTCTAACCCAAAACAAAGACAAAAGAAAAAATTATATATATTTAAATGAAAACGGCTTTATTAAAGCCCAAACAAATTACTGAATAACACCTTCTAACCCAAAACAAAGAAATAATAATAAATAAAAAAATTGACATCAAAACGGCTTTACTAAAGCTCAAAAAATTTATGAATTACATTATTACCTTCTAACCCAAAACAAACACAAGAAAAAACAAAATAAATTTACTTTAGTCAAACAAAAAAAAAATGCTAAATTACAAATTCTAACTCAAAATAAAGACAAAAGGAAAGAAAAAAAAATTAACATGAGAATGGTTTTAGTAAAAGAATTTTAACCAAAAAAATTATTCTGAAATATATTATCACCAAAACAATGACAACAGAAACAAAAAAACGAAAATTTTTTCTTTAGAGTTCAGTTAAATTGAAATTAAAAAAAAAAAATAAGCTAAAAGCGCGGTTCATAAAAAAATATTGGCAAAAAAACTATGGTTCTAAAGAGCGAGTTTAGAAGAAAAAATATTTTTCATAAAACATGGTTACAAATAGCGAGTTCAGAAGAAAAATGGTTTTTGATGAATTCGTGGTTACAAAGAGCGAGTTCATAAGAAAATTTTTTTTGATAAACTCGTGGTTACAAACTGCAAGTTCAGAACAAAAATGGTTTCTGATAAACTCGTGGTTACAAACAGAGAGTTCAAAAGGAAATTTTTTTTGGATGAAATCGTGGTTTGTAATAGCGAGTTCAAAAGAAAAAAAAAATAATTAAAATCGCGTTTTGTAACCGCGATTTCTTAATCAAAAATCGCTTTTCGTAACCACAAATTTAAGATTTACCAACTTTCACGCCAGACGGAGGGAAATTTATTGAACTCGCGATTGTGAACCGCGAATTAGTTTATTCTGGGAATTCTTTCAAAACTAGGCTTAGTTTGGGAATTCCTTTACTATTTTAGCTTATTTAGGGAAATGGCCCCCGAAGGGAACTCGAGGATACTGTTGTGCCTTTTGTGAGAGGTCGTACCGACTGTTTTTCATAAGCTGAATAGTGTCGAGGAGATTATTCATATCAAAAAAAATAATAATTTGGTTGAATATTTGTAACCTTATAATTAAAGCACGTCTATTGAATTCTTAAAAAAAGGAATCTCTATAATTTTTGTTATAAAAAAAATGTTGTTATTTTTTGGGAGACTTATTTATAAGTCCTTTTTCAGAACCTTATGCTAGGTTAAGTTCTGTATAATTTCTTATAGAGTCTCAAGTCCTATTTTCATAAGAATGTATTCCACAAGATCCTAATCTTTTTACTCCCAATTTTCACACCTTCCCTCTCTCTCTCTCTCTTCTAACCACCGAATTGATATATATTGCATTTCCACAAATTCATGAACTCTGATCATTCAGATGATTATTTTGTATTGTATTGTGTGGACTTGAATGTTTGGTTTCCGAGAAAATGAGATGGGAAAAGTACAGATCGGAGAGAGAAGTGACAGAGAGATTGGGCGTTTTTGTTGTTTTTGTAGGGTGATAGAACAAAAGCAAATTCTGTTGTCAGCATTGAGACTTCCACTGATCCGAACCTCTCTTTTCTCTTTTTTTCTTTTTCTTTTCGTTTCTCTCAAAATGCCCGTTTGGCTTCCTGGAAAATTCAATGATAATTTTTTAAATTATATTATATTCTTCACATATATTATTGATAATTTTTTAAATTTTACAATTAATAATACAAAATAAAAATATATTAGGATTATATATCTATTTCAAAACAAACAGATTAAAAAAATAAAAATTTATTAAGTTTGCGAAACGTAACGTGACACATTACGTTACGTTTATGTAAATGTCACATTACGTTTATATAGGTGTCACGTTACGTTACGTTTATGTAGGTGTTACGTTCATATTAGTGTCATGTTACATTTATATAGGTGTCACGTTACGTTACGTTTACGTAGATATGTCACGTTACGTTTATATAGATGTCACGTTACGTTACGTTTACGTAAATATGTCACGTTACGTTTATATAGGTGTCACGTTACGTTACGTTTATATCAATTTCCTATATATGGTTTTATTACTTATTTATGATATTAACAACTAATATTGAGGGTAAATATGTCAAGAAACTTCCCATAGGACTTATGGGAATATAAGTTTTTTTGTGGGACCAAATGTAGTACAAGCCTCCTTAATAGGACTTCTAAATAATTTTCCCTTATTTTTTTAGGGGTTTTTTTTTATTTTTTTTTATTTTTTGAGTCTTCCATAGTTGTTATTTTTAAAAAGTTGGCACTATTTTGTAACATTTGATCCCAAATTCCAGGGGCACCATATTTTTTCCCATTTTATATATTATTCTCTATGTTTAACGCATTCAAGTGAGTTTTGTGCCGTTTTGGAAATTTGTAAAAAGTCAAGTTTTTTATCCAAGGAGAAAAAAATTGGTAGTCAAAAACCGAACAAAATTCATTTGAAAAGTCATAAAAACACAAGCCTATGATAAAAAAGTAAAAAAGTAAATTTCTTATGTTGAGTAAGGATATTTTAGTCATTTTAATTTGATTTGACTCTATAAACAAATACTAAATTAAAAAGTCAAAAGTAATCTTTTTACCAACTTTCCAAATTAATTTTTAAAAAAGTTTAAAAATTTGATAAAAAATCAAAAGCTAACTTTTTACCAACTTCTCAAAACACCCATCTATCCTTATTTAATAAGTTTTATATTTTTATTAGAACACCCATTTACTCACTAAATTAAAAGATTATTAACAGAAAAGTAGATTTTCCATTATCTTGCTTGTACACTTTAACACACTAAAATACAATTTCAACATCAAAATTAGAGTCTCATTCAAAAAAACATTTAAAATTTGAATTATCATACAATATGTTAAGTCATCAATTGACACAAAAAAGAAAAAAATACCACTCTCTCCCTAATTCACTAGCCCTGTTTGACTTACATTTTTCAATTATAAAAAAAAAAAAAATCATTTAGTGCACATTCAAAAGAAATAAAGATCAAAAAAAATAAAATAATGAAAACTAAAGAAATCATTTTTCGTTTTTCATTTTTCAATTACAGACTCTTGCAGTCTGTTGGAAATTCAAAAGAGAACATGGAAGAAATAATTTGTTAAGTTAATAATGAAAAGAAATTATTTTGTTTTCTTTTCACTTGTTTGCTTAAAAAAAAATAAAAAATAAATAAATAAATAAATAAAAAAAACTAAAACTAATATGCTTGCAATGACTAAATAATTTTTTATGAAAAAAAAAATGCAAAAAGTAGGAAAAAAAATTTGACTTTTTGGTATAGATTATAGGCATTTTGATTTTTAGTGACTTTGATTTTTAAGTTAAAAGTGTTGTATGCCAAACGAAGCATTAGATGAATAATTTTTATATTATAAAAAGTTAGCAATTACTTCATTTTTTTTATCTCTCTCGGGTGTTTTGAGAAGATGGTTAAAAACTATTTTTTTAGCTTTTTGATTTTTTTTTTGATTTTTTTATGAGAGAAGAAGTGGGTTAAAAATTAGGAAATAACTTTTAATTCACTTCCCAAAATAGGCTTCAATCTCTTCACTTTTGGAGAGATTAAAAAAGTGTTTCTTAGATAAATAAGGTTGCGTTTGTGTTGGCTATATATTTTGTATAAGCCAATTCGCAGCTTAACACGTAGCAGTTTATATTGGTAAAAATGGATCTGCGCAGCATTAGAGCAGTTAAAAGGCGCAAGATGACGTGACCTAATGGCTACTCACAATTCAAATTCAAATTCAAAAGGGAAGTCCAACTGCAAGAATGGCGTAATGGGAGCAAACTATTCAAGGCCATGACCAATGATCGTGGAAAAGCATTTCAACGGTTAAAAGACCACTTCGACGATTACCATTAGAAAGTATAAATAGAATAGAAGGTCAACAGAAGAAGCCCCCAGACTCAGATCCAAAAACCAGTTATTTACTTTACGTTTTTCTTTCCAATCTTTTACATTCCAGTTTTTCAATTCCTGTACTGCACTTCGATGCTTAAGAATAGTTCCAAGTAGTTTGTTGCTGTAAAATCCTTTGAGGCTGTGAAAGTGCGAAGGTATCATTGTAAGTTCTTATTAATTAATGAAATTCAGTTAGTGAAACTGTTTTTGTCCATCGTCATTATCATTATCTTTAATTTTCTCCTAAGCAAAAGCCACCAGTAAAAGTCATCTTCATTGAGGCTGAAAGAATTTCAACAAAATCGTTTCATAATTGGTTGGTATTTAAAATCTCTGTAGGGACTTATTGATCATTGCCGACACACTTAAAATTACATTATTGACCTTCAAAAACCAAAAAAATCAACATATATTTTTTGGCACGCCCAGTGGGACTAGTTAAAAATGGCTAGACGTAGAGCAAAAGGAGAAAATGACCACCTCGAAGAAGGTGTAGAAGGAGCTAACATCAAGGAGAATGCTGAGCCACATCCTGAAAATATGCCTTCTATAAACAATCCTCCATGATTGGTTGAAGAAACCATTACTTCAGGATATACTACCCAAGTCCAGAATATTGGGCAAGGCCAAAAAGCTGGTCCCTCGACTGTCTCATCCACATCACCAGTTAATCAATTAGGAGGTTCAATAGATATTATGGGACAACAGTTAATGTATACAATGAGAAGGTGAGCAGTGTCCTTTTTGGATCAAATACATGCATATCAACCACCCATCATTAGACAAGCTGAAGGAAATATAAATCTACTTTAGTAGAAATTGGCTCGAAATAAGTAGCCTGTACAAACTAATAGGCAAAATAATGGTCAAACCAGTAATCAAACACCTGAAAGACCAGTAACTGTGCCTCAATCATGGTACGAGCCCCTTCCTAGAATGCCAACAGGCCAAAACATGGCTACACCTACCAACAAAGCCATAAATGTTGGTGGAGTAGAAACAACACAAGGAAATGGCAGAACGTATACTAATCCCATGTTCGAAGCTATACCCGGGAAGTTGGATGGGATTCTTGCAATTGGAAGAGAAACTATGCATGTTTCCCCTGCAGCTGTTCCTTTTGCAGTGCCTTACATAGGCCAGGCACTTGCCCAAAGGGGACAGCCATATTCACAAGCTTACCAGGCACAACAGGGACAACCATTCTCAAATATGCCTTTACATGGGACTCCAAGCACAAGTGGTTCCTTCAAACCCAGTGTTTGCTCCACCAAGAGTGGCTCAATTAGCACCGAATATAGTGCCTAGAGACCATATTACTGATATAGCAAGAGAGATTTGTGGACTCATGACTCGACGGGTCCAGACTCCTGTCTACAGAAAGCCTTATCCAAACTAGGTAGATAGGTTGCACGAGTACCCAAGGGGATATAAAATACCAGATTTTGCCCTCTTTTTATGGGAATGGAAACCAGTCAACCATGGATACAGTGTATGAGTACAGCGTATGAGTGTAGTGTGTGAGTAAAATGTGCCAATGTAGTGTATCAATGTGGTTTGGGAAAGACTACAGTTGAAATGCCAGTGTATCAGTGGAAATTTGATAGAATGAAGCACAAACTGAAGGAAATTACCTGGATACCGTAGAGACTGAGCAGCATCTCCCTCCTCTGTACCATGCCCATCAAGGAAGCTATCAGCTCGAGAGCGCTCTCTGTATACTCTATGGATGCCTACAAGTGCATTTGAATGATTAGTGTTCGCAATAAACATATCTAAAATAAAATGCGGGATGCAAATAATGAAGTATGGTTCATACCTGAGATGAACCCCGAACTCCGACTAGCTCGTGTCTAGCCTTTACAGGCTCGATCAGGATATGGTAAGTCGCTTCAGTATACCGCCAACATATAAGCGTGGTGGGAAGCACTGGTCAATGGGTGCTCTACTCCTCCAAGGGAGCCCCTCTAGCATAAGTCCTGGTCGCCCTAGTCGCCTCTCTCGCTGCAGAAGCCCTCACCCCCTCGCCTCTACGAGCGCCTGTCAAAGGTGGCATGAGATGGGTTTGAATAAAGATCGCATAGTCGCCCTCTGCCCTGAAGTAATCAGCATCCAAGCCTACCATGAACTGAGTGACTGCATCAATGGATAAGTTGTCTATTAATCTCATAGACTCCGGAGGTGGCATCGGAATGATCGGATCCGGCAAGCCCACGGTCTGATGGATGAACCACTCACTCAGGAACGAGGCCCGACAGACTAGGCCCTCAAGAAGGATCTGGAAACGAGAAGTGGCCTAGGCCCCTGCGTATTGGTCCCTTATTCCAACCAGTACTTGGTCATTCTGTCATCTTTGGCCTCGTATTCGCCAAATACTTGGTTGATAACAAGCTTAAAGTCGTTGAACACCCATAGCTCGGTTGCCTTCATCCGTAGAGCACTTTTTAGGTCGACAAGGAGAGCTTCATACTCTGCTTCATTGTTTAATGCTAGGAACCCCAATCTGACGGCATGCTCAATGGTCAGTCCGTCTAGCGAAATTAACATTACCCCTAGTCCTGTGCCGTGCTTGTTTGAAGCCCCATCAACAAAGAGTTTCCATATCTCGCCAATGAACAACATCTAAAAGTCAAATGGATTTTGTGAGTTTTTTAACAATGAAGTTTGGGCGGTCTCCGTGTGCGACTTATCTTTTTGCATTTCTATGTCTTTGCTCAGCAGTTCGGCCATTCTTTCAACGGTCTGCCCACTATTGTCTTGTCTTTCTATTGCGTGTACCCCACCCCCTTCTAGTTGGATCGAGATTGTTGGTTGTGCTAAGTCCGCACTAGCCACTTTATCTTGCTCAGTCTCGCATGCTAAATCTATTGGGCAGACTAGGTGAGCGGGGGGGCAAATTCCGCCACAAAGTCTACTAGGGCCTGTGCCTTGATTGCTGTTCTTGGTTAGAACTTGATATCATATTGCCCTAACTCTATTGTCCATTTCAAGATTCTTCCTGAAAAGTCCGCCTTCTCAAGCAACTAAAAAACAAAAAAGTCACTTTTTTAGTTGCTTCCAAACACACACTTACTAAAACCAGTGACAACTATTGTTGTCGATTCCCCTGTGAGTTTGTTAGGTTATTTATCAAATTTTATTTTTTAGGCATATGGTGTTGTGTTTGTAAAAATTCAATATCACATTATCATTGAAACGTGGTATTATTAATCAGTAATAAACTTACATATGGGAGAGGGACAAAGGAGAATCGCCCTCCCTACGATTTCAAAAAAAAAAAAAAAAAAACCATTATTATATTGCCTCTTATTTTTTGTTTTCTGTAATATTGTCATTTTGTTTTAAATATCTTACATTCCAATATCGGATCTAGAGAGGGACAAAAGAGGGCGATTGCCCCCCTATGATTTCAAAAAATCGCTTTATTTTATTAATAGTAGTTTATAATTGTCTCCAAATTATACAGATTCTACGTTCCCTTTTTTTAATAAATAAATAAATAAGTGGTTTCACCTTTTAAGGTTTTGAAAAAAGTTAAATGGCCACTCCTCTAAATCTAGGTGTCAAATGAAATTAAAAATTTTGGACAAATTATAACAAAATAATTTGGTTTCTCATAGCCAGTGTCAATTACAACCATTAGTCTGCAGGAAGAGAATAAAGTGGAGTACGATCTAATAAGTTAATTGGTCACATTTATTGAGCAAATATTGTTCACAAATTTAATATTGATTTTATCGTAGATGCCTTTAATAACATGTAACATCGTGGAGCACAATTCAAAAATTCCGCACTTTAGTAGATAGGATATCCTATAGTTGCTATATTTTGTAACTTAACGTGGATACCTAAAAAAAAAAAAAAAGACTTATTTATATTTGTTTTTATTTCATGTAATTTTTACTTTTTTATGTTGGTAGAATTTATGTTATAGTCCATATTTTAAAAATAAAATAAAATAAATTTGTTAGTATATATATTCACCCCCAATGTCAAAATCCAATGTCTATCCTTGTTACATTCTAGAAGACAACATAGAGTTGTCTTAATTATAAGTTGCTTAAGAGTGAGATAGACATATTATAATTTGGCACTTAAAAGAGATGGCCACAATAGAAAAATTAGATTCTTACTAAAACTTTAAGAATAATGTGATAGTGATTTTTTTCTAAATAAAATTTATTTTTATGATTGTTTCAAAATGAAATGAGTATATTAAACCATATTATCATTTACAAAAGCCTACATAAATTTTCAAATAAAAATAATGTTCATATAGACATTTGAAACAATTTTTTAGATAAGGATGACATGACATTGATTTTTTTTTTAAATATAAGTTACTTGATGGGTCTTACTTTAAAATAATAAAATCAAAATTTATCATATTATTTTGTATTAATTTTATGTACGCTTTTATTCGTATCAAATTTTTTATTTATATATCACCTTTCATTTTTTAAATTGAAAAAATTACCTATAAGTCCCAATTAGCTTAAAAATTACCACTGAGTCCTGTCAAGGTTTGTTATAAACAACTAAATCTTATTTTTTATAAAATATTTTCAAAATTTTCAATTCTTCATAACTGTGAATTATATCCCAATTTTGCCCTCCTCATTTAATATGAACAACAATTTCTTAAATAATATTAATTTACTTAAATTTATAATTTTTAATTGTACAAATTATAAGTATTACATTTAAAAAATCATAAATAACAATTGGATCAAAAAAACTACGGCGTAAATTTCATCATTTTTCTGCTGCTTCAAATTATGAATCTTTTTTAATGGTAAACAATCTAAAAATGTAAAATTTTATTAAAATTCCATCAATAGAGATATGGAAAATAATACTGGGGTGAATTCATATATTTCTTAATACATGAGATAATTAATTAATCTTGTATTTATACTTTTGTTTAAGATGTTTTTTTTAAAAAAAAAAAATCAACAATTAAAATTATTGTTATTACTAAAATTTAAATAAATTAAAATTGTTTATGAAATTTTTTATGGGCTCTTTAGTTTAAGGTCCCCAGTTTAAATATTTTATTAGTTTAAGGACAACTAAAATATAGTTACTAGTTTAAGGATAATAAATTTTTTATGGACAATATTACCCTTAATATAATTTTATTACCCCCACCACCTAGACAACTGACAACTATCACTAGCCACTAACACCCACCTCCGACCACCGGTGATCACTTCCAGTTACCGGCAACAATTTTCCAGCGATCACTTCCAGTCACCAACAACATTTTTCCGGCGATCATTCCGGCAAATCTCTAGCGATATAAAATTTTACTGCCTTAATACAATGAAATTTCACTTTGTCGGAATTTCACTTTGCTGGAGACATTTCCAATGACTCTCCGACAAACTAAAATATCACTGGCTGGGAGAGAGAGAGAGAGAGAGAATTCTGATGATTAACTAATTGATATCCATTTAATTGAATAATTAATTAATGGAGTTAAATCAAAAAAATTCTCAGACTCAGAGAAATTTTACTGACTGACTCAGTAAAATTTCACTGAGTCTGCGTGGTTGAAGTGTGGAAGAGGAGGCACTGGCTAAGAAGGAGAGAGAGTTCTGATGATTTGCTACTTGATACCCAATTTAATTGATTAATTAATTTCACTATCTCAGTAAAATTTCACTGAGTGATTGCCTCAATAAAATTAAACCAAATAGTGGAGAGAAAGAGACAAGCTGATGAGGCATTGGCTAGGAGAGAGAGAGAGAGAGTTCTGATGATTTATTACTTGATACCCAATTTAATTGATTAATTATTTCATTATCTCAGTAAAATTTCGCTAAGTGTCTCAGTAAAATTTTACTGAGTGCTTTTGTCACTTAGTAAAATTTTCACTGAGTGATTTTTCCTCAGTAAAATTAAAGCAAATCAGTGGAGAGAGAGAGAGAGAGAGAGAGAGAGAGAGGTCTGATGATTTATTACTTGATACCCAATTTAATTGATTAATTAATTTCACTGTCTCAGTAAAATTTCATTGAAATTTCATTAAGTGTACCAAACAAACAAACAAACAGTATAAATACATACATATATATATATATATATATGGGAAATGCTAGGTTTCATGAAAAAGGGATCATGAAAACCATCATGAAAAGATCTGCACCGTTAGATCATGAAAACCATACCTGATCTAACGATGCAGATCCTTTCATGATGGTTTTCATATTTTTTTTCATAAAACCTAGCATAACCCTATATATATATACATATAACTTCACTAATTTTACTCAATTAAACTTCACTGAGTTTTAAATCTGTGGAGAGAGAGAGAGAAAGAGAGAGAGAGAGAGAAATTCCACAATGTTTCTTGTATGTCTTACAGTCAATCAGTAAAATTTTATTGAGTGAGTTAGTAAAATTTCTCTGAGATACACATCTGTGTTGACCTTGACATCTTCAACAAACTCACATACCAGCAAAGGGCTTTCTTCAAACTCACATATGTGTTGACCTTGACATCTGTGTTGAACATTTTTTTCAAAGGGTTTTCAAACCCACATACCAGCAAAACCATCACTGGGAACTTACCAGAGCAAAACCATTGGTGGTTACTTTCTCTTCATTGAGCTAGGGCTCGATAGGGTAGCCACCGAAATACCGTACCGCTTCGACAGAAAGTCATACCTCCGGTCAGACATGACGCAGAAAGGGAGGCTTCAGTCAACCATACCTTGTCGGTAGTAACCTTCTTCGCTTGGATTTGAACGAACAGAGATCTCTGCGACAATGAACTTGGCGATGATGACAACCGACGGCAGACTGCCTCCTCTAATCCGAGACTCACACGTATAACCCAAAGGATTTCACGATAACAGTGCCGACGAGGAAGCTCCGGTCTTCATCTAATCTTCATTTGATCCAAGAGCACCGTCGATCTCTCTCTCTTTCTCTGTTCGCTTCCTAAAAATCTGTGTCTCTCTCTAGAAAAAATGATGAAGACCAGTGGGGAATGGACGGCGACACCGGAGAGTCGTTGTAGCGAAGGCCCACTTGAATCTGAGGGAATGGCGACGATCTCTTCGACGACGGACTTCGCAATGAAGTGGCTGCAGTTCAAGAAGCCGGAGAGGAGAGCTATGATATTATGGCCACTGGCGAGAGAAGATGAGGAGAAAGACAATAAGAGCCACAAATCTGCCAAAAATGAGGATCTGCTGGAGATGAGTGACGAGAGAACGAGAGAAAGAGAGAAAGGAAAGAGAGAAACGAGAGACAGGGAGATAGAGACAAGAAACAAAGAGGAGAAAGACTAACTGAGATAAAGAGAGGAAGGTAGTTTGGTCTATTTATATTAAAATTTGTCCTTATTGTTTTATAATTTGAAATTCCAGGGACTTTAACTAGGAAGAAAATTATTTATGTCCTTAAACTCTTACACAAACTTGTAGAGGGACTTTTCCCAAATTTTTCCATTTTTTATTCATGTTTTGTCACGACCCAAACCTGCCCCTATAGGTTTGGCACCGTAACCGGCCAGTAATCCGAGGATTACCTACGGCCTCTAAACAGATTAACATAATATTAGGGGCTAGCGGAAGCAAATACGAATATACAACGTCCATTGAGCTGTGCAGACTTATATGAGACAGAAAAATTTTAAACTTTTTATATACATATATACACAACATCTTTAAGTCATAATATATATACAGATTAGGCAGAAAGGGACTTAGCCCTATTTACACAATACCCAAGACTTGCTTAACCAAACAAGAAAACAGAACTTAAACTTTAAGTTACTAAGCAATAATCACTTGACACATCCGGAACCTCCACGGGAGGCACATTGGTTGGCTGACAAAACAGATTCTAGACAGATGCCTCTAAACTTGGTCACGCGCCTGATCACCTACATACATAAATAATACAGTAAGCCAAAGCCCAGTGAATAATAACAGAGTAAAGGGTTTAATGAATGATGTCCATCACAGAGTTAGAAATCAGAGTTTATATCAGTAACATAATCTTATCAGAAATAGAGTCTTATGCATTTTCAGTTTTCAAATCAGAAACAGATTCAGATACATATTCATATTCATATTCAGATTTTGCATAAGATCATACGTGGTACACCCATTAGCTATCCGATCAAGTAGGTCCAAAGACCACCACAAGTAGGTCCGAAGACCACAACAAAGTTGGTACCAACAACCATAAAGGTCCATATCTTGCGCGCAAGCAACCATGGTATTATTACCCCCAGGCAAGGGCCGTAGGCCACGGTATTGTTACCCCCGGGCGAGGGCCATAGGCCACGGTATTGTTACCCCCGGGCGAGGGTCATAGGCCACGGTATTGTTACCCCCGGGCGAGGGCCATAGGCCACGGTATTGTTACCCCCGGGCGAGGGCCATCCGGACTAAGGGTGCCACAAATACTTTTCAGAAAAACGGGACATTCATCCATTCATTTCCAACATGTCATAGCTTTTCCAAGAATCAGTTATTTCGTATCATAGTATACTGAAAATACATAACATTGAACATAACTTTACAAAGTTATTACTCACAGAGGGCTGCAGAGGCAAATCAGACAGACTGGATATATCAGATAATTCGGGCAGACAATGGCGCGTGACCTACACAAATATATAACATATACACATTGAAATACAATATTACTCCCTTGATTAAACTTGTCCTTTCTAGTCTTTATAATCCGAAGTTCTACTACATTTATTATTTCTCAATTAAGTAAACTGGGTTCTTATTTCACATATTCTTTCGTTACTAAGTCCTTTTCCAAATAGATTGATCTTTTACTTGGCTTCTTAAATACTTACCCCAAGATCAATGATTCATTCTTTAACTAACTAATCTATGTTGATTAGTAGCTTATTAATCTTTATTGAGTCATAAATCATGTCTAGAATGTTTTGGAAAGAGATGAGGATAAAAATATGAACTAAATGCAACCTTCCAAAATGTGCTGAAAATGGGGTCTTCGCTCGAGCGCCACTTTGGTCGCTCGAGCGAATTGTAAAATTTGAAAACTACTAGGAGCTTGATTTTCACGCTCGAGCGAGACTTCCCTCGCTCGAACGAACAACGAAAATTCTGAAATTCTAAAATTGAAATTAAAGTTCAAATTTGGTATTTAAAGCTTCAAAACATACACTTTAGTATGCAAACATGGAGAACCACTTATTAAGGTCATAATTTGCTAAATCATTTATTCAAAATCATGCCCCAACTGCTAAATTTAGTTTTAATTCATTTCTTCTATAACAAGCCAAATCCCAAATTCAAAGTGATTAATCTTTAAATTTCCATAAACTTGATGTTTATAAAACATTTCATTTTTCTCTTCAAAATATGAGATTGAATTAATCCAAATCTTTCAAAATCCATGATGTAAGCAATACAAATAAGTACAATCTTATTATTAATAACAAAATCAACTTGATTATGAATTACACAAATCGATCTCTTAGAAAATCAACTTAACTCAATTTCTAACCAAATATATAATTCATAATCATGGGTGTTCTAAAATGTATTTAAATTGAATAAAACTTTTCAATTCAATTACATGCATGGATTAAACAAATTCCTAGTTTTCATAATAAAATCAAAACTCATGAACTCATGATTTAAAAATTCTTTTTTCCAACATCAAATACACAATAAAATTACATATAATTTATGGAGCTTGATTTGATTATAACTTCGAAAACCAAATCCCAAAATAATTAATTTCTCATTAACCTTCCTAACTTGATCTTAGCTCCAATTCTTCATTATTTTACTAATTCCTCTTAAATCATGAAATTAAAATTACAAACTCTTTTAAAGAAATATTTGCATGTGTGAAAACATAATTAAAATCAAACCATCTACATCAAGATCCCTTTCATTCAAAATTAAGCTCAAATGTTCATGAATTAATTCTTTAATTTCTCTAAATTACATGCATGCAACCATAAGATTCAAATTCATATAAAAATAATTAATTTCTAAATTAATTTCCATAATCACTAACCTAACCCATTTGCATGGACCAAATCTTTAATAAACCTTGTTGCATGTAATTTATAGAACCCAATTTATGAATGATTCTCAAAATCAAACTCAAACATAACAAATTTAAAGAACTATAATTCATATTTTCAACCTAATTTGATTAAACATGCAAGACCCAATTTCTATGAATTTATATAATTAATTCTCAACTAAAATCTTAAAAATTCACAATGCATGTAAGAATAAACTAAAAAATATGTGAAGGATGAAAAATATCAAACTCAAATAATTAATTTCTAATTTATTCTATAACCATGAATCTAATTTAATTTCATCATCTTTTTACTAATTTCCTTCATCTTCTTGTTATAAATTCCACATGCAAACTCAATTTCTTACAAATCTATGGAATTAGTTCCATAACTCTCTTAATTTTGGCTTTTAACTAAATTATCTACAAAAATTAAGACAAATATTTACCTAAAATATTGTTGAATTCTTGAGTCTTCTTCCCAATCTTCACTTCTTTGAATTTCCTTCAAACTTCCAACAAGCTCCAGAGGATTGAACTCCCTCTCTCACTTTCGGCTCTCTCTCTCTCTCTCTCTCTTTTCGGCTCCTTCTCACGGGTTACACACACAGGGATGAAGCAACACTCTTGATTTCCATCTCACTCTAGCACATGAGTGTTCCAATAAGTAATAAATAAGATAAAAGAGGTGCCTAGTCTCTTCTCATATACACACACATTGATTACACCTCCACCTCCTAACACGTGCACACATGCACTCTTATAACACCTCCAGCACAACACATGCACACACCCACAGAATTTCTTTGCGCACACACACCCACATACACTCTCAAAATTAATACTATTCAATTTGTGACTAAAATTAACTTAATTAGGCAATACTTAATCTTAATAAATATCAATTAGCACATCGTTGCATTAATTATGACTAATCGTAAATCCCACGTAATTTAATTAATCTAATTGATTTCCATTAGAGCTTAATTAATTATATTTAAATTTATTGGTACAACTTAAATTTTTAATCAGATTCCCAAAAGGCTCCAAATAATAAATCGAACTCATTTCCAACCTCAATTTTAGTCTCTTAAATCATTTAGGTCTTCAATTTCTGATAAGACTCCAAGTTTCCGTCAATTAAATTACATATTCAAATAGGACACTCTATAAATAAATTTAATTCACAATAATCACGATCCTCGATCCTCATAATTTAATTAACTTGATCAACCCCCAATTAGGATCTAATTTAATCGAATCTCAATTTTAATAAACTAAAACGGATATTTAATTAAACTCCCAAATGGGTCCATAATTAAGATTAATTAGATTCAACTTTTTAACTTTACTTCCTTAAGCCATTTGGACCCTCAATTTCTAATTTCAAAATAAACCTTTAATAGAGCTATAAACGAGTCAGATCCCACAATCCTCATAAATCCCAAATTAAATTATAATACTCGGCAATTAAATTTTCAAATCTCCTTAATTAATTAAATGCTAATTGTTATACGTGATTGGGTCATTACATGTTTTTAGGGAAAGGGTAAAATGGAAATAAAATATACTATTACTAATATATGGAAATAAAATTAATTAGTAATTTTTCCTTTTTAAATTGATATTATTGGATTTTCCTTTTTATGATCTTGATTAGATTTTAACATAGTTATAGTTAAAGAGTTAAAAGCTATATTTTTTGGAGAATAGTCTTATGAAAAATGATTCGCATACGAAATGATTATATTAAAAACACATTCAAAATAATATGTTAATGGTATATTTGAAATTATGATGATACTTGTTGGAGTTTTGATTGTAAATGAAAGAATCACAAGATGTGAAATTGTTTTTATAGAAATTTTGTATAAAAACTTTGTTTGTATATATCATTACTCTAATCTTATAGCAAGAACCAAAATTAATTTATTTTTGAAATAATAATATTAAAATACTAACAAACATATCAACTAAACACGATCTTAAGCAGATCTCATATGACGTGATTAAATCCAAGTGCATCTATTCCGTCTCAATTATCGGTTCATGTTTATAGCACATTGCTATTTCAAGTCCAAATATATCGCAATAGAAAAGGAGTGGCTGTTGTGCAGAGGAATAACAATCATTGTTGTGAGGCCATGTGGGCCAATTTTGATAATCCGAATTGTTCAATTTTTAGGATATATTTAGTAGAATATGCTTGTAAAAAAAAAATTAAGTTGATCGGATATCGATAGCCCTTTCATCAAATCACATTTTTGTATCTAAAAAAATAAATAGTAAATGTGAATTTAAGTGTAAAATTGAAGCGGAGAAGGTCGCATAATAGTGGTTGTTATGCCTTCTCAAAAATATCTCCATTATGTGTAAATATTACAGTTTTAGGAGCCCAAATACGTAAATAATTATTCTAATCTCCAAAATATTAACAAAATAATTAAACTCAATATTTTAACATAAAAGAAATTATCTACGAGGTGTCTCTCTCAAATCTCATATTGAAATGGAAGACCATTCTCGTGAACCGATAAACTAATTCGCTAAAAAAATTAAACAATATAATTATGCATGAAGAAAATTATCTAGACCTTGATTGTATTAAATTAAAATTTGAATTGGCTCGATCCTTACAATTGAAAACCTCAATCAACTGTACCGATTGCTACAACTCAACCCATTCATAGCAACAAAAATCTAAATGGTATCTCATTGCTTTGACTATATATATATATATATAACTAGAAGTATTTGAAGCCCAGAAGGCCCAACTGGCATGTATCATTCACCGAAATAATGGGCCACCAACGGAAAAATGTAGGGGCATTCTATTTGAACCCAAAAAATATCTTAGTACGCCCAATTTAAATTTATAAATTTTAATTCCTATTATATCTTAATATAAATTTACTAATAAGGACAATCCATATTAAACCCTAAAATAATTTTTTTTTCTTCTCATGGTACACCCTAATCAATTATTTCTATTCAAATCTCTATATCTTCTTCCTCAAAAAATTAAAGTTAATTTTTCTTCTTCTTCTTCTTTTTCACTCCAAAACTCTAATTTACCTTACCAAAACTCACCATTAACATTAACATCATTGTTTTTTTTATTATTATTTTGAAACTCTAAACCCTAGAAGAAAGTTTGAACAATCAAACAATGGAGGAAAACAAGTTTTGAAACTCCAAATTTTGAAACCCTAATCTATCATTGTTTGATTGTTCAAAACTTTCTTATAGGGTTTAGGGTTTCAAAAAAAAAAAAAAATAACGATGTTAATGATAATAGTGAGTTTTGATAAGGTGGATTGGAGTTTTGGAGTGAGAAAGAAGAAGAAGAAGACAAAACTTTGATCTCATGGAGAAGAAGATGTAGAGATTTGAATAAGAATAATAGATTAAGGTGTACTATAAGGAAAAAAAAATTTAAGATTTAATATGGATTGTCCTTATTAGTAAATTCATATTAAGATATAATAAGAATTAAAATTTATAAATTTAAATTGAGCGTATTAAGATATTTTTTGGGTTCAAATAGAATGCCCCAAAAATGTAAGCACCCAAAAAATTGTCCCTTCCACCCCTATTGGGCCTACCAAGCAACTGCCCAGTCCATTGACCAAAAATAAAATAAATTAAAATTAAAATTAGAAGTTCATTGACCAAAAATAAAATAAATTAAAATTAAAATTAGAATTCAGAATCACGTTGAACGCAATTGTGAAAGCTCACATGGGATGAAACTGAAAACACAGCCTAAAATTGTTTCCCTCCCTGTATATATATTCAAACAGTACTTCACTTCTCTCTACAAACACCTTTCACTTCTGCACTTGGAAGAGCTCTCTCTGCGTCGTCACCATAATCCGGCTCGGTAATGCCCCTCTTACTCCACATTTTTCATCAACTTTTGTTTGGTAATGCCCCTCTTACTCCACATTTTTCATCAACTTTTGTTTCCCATGAATGAATCAAGGTTTTCATCTCTCTTATGTTGCATTTTTAGTTTTTGCCTAGGTTTCAAGATTTGCATTTACGTTTTCTGTGATTTGTCCAATATCTCTCGTTCTTTCCAATTTCAGAGCGATTGATTTTCTGTTTTTGTGTGTGCTATATATATATATATATGTATGTATGTATGTATGTATTTGTTTAATATCTCTCATTCTTCCCAATTTTCAAGCGATTGATTTTGTGTTTCTGTTTTCGTGTGATTGATTTTGTTTCTGTGCTTGTCTGTGAATATATATATGCATACATATATATCGACGAATGGTGATTGGTATAATGTCTCTCGTTCTTTTCAATTTCGAGCGATTGATTTTGAGTTTCTGTTTCTGTTTTTGAGTGATTGATTTTGTGTCCGTGCTTTTCTATGAATATAGATATATATAGCTCTCTCTCTATATCGACACACATGGTCATTCGATTATATATCTACCTATTTTGTTTTATTTTTCTGTAAATGTTGCGAACAATTGATGCGGTTAGGTTTTAGTAATGAATGCGGTCAGATCTGTGATTAGCTTTTTTTCAATTTTTTTATTTTATGAAAAGATAGGGTCGTGGAAAAGAAGAGAGAGGCAAGGAAACAAAAAAGCATGATCATTATTTGTAGATCAATAATTATGTGATATGGATGATCAAACCATATCTAACTATGCACATGTGACACGGTAATTTAAAAAAAAAAAAAAAGAGATACAGACTTGACAAAATATATATATATATTATATTTTTATTTGTTAGTGGATTAATATTACATTTATAAACAATCAAAATTAACAAAAACTAAGAATAAATTAAAAAAAAAAAAAAAAAAAAAGGAATGACCACTCTTAAGTTAACTCTTGTCATCTATGAAACACGGACACTTCTAAGGTGGTATGTCCGCGTTGGACACCGACACTTTTCAAACACTTTCCGACACGTGTCGGACACTCGTTCAAATATGTCCTATTATTTTTTAATTTTTTTTTTAGAATTGGACACTCTTCAGACACTTGGGGATACACACGTCCATGAGTTACATACACAAAATTATCTAGGGTACAAAGATAAAACAAAAATAATGTACATCTACAAAAATTAGTATTAGGTTGCATTTTTTATTGTGTTTCAATATCATATATATATATATATATATGACATATAATAAATACATAAAACTATATATTTTGTGTGTTCTCCACGTGTTATTTCATGCGTTTTTTGAAAATTGTCGTGTCAGCGTGTCTGTGTCCATGCTTCTTAGCTTGTCGTTTATTTAGCTATTTTTATCGATAATCTATTAATTAAAAAACTAGTTGGTGTGTCTCTTAAAAAAACTAATTAATGTGTCCTTGTTGTTTTCTCGTGTCCTATGGCACATGTTTTAGAGTGTCAGGGCTTCATAGAAACATTCATTGGAGGGTCATCCGAATCGGAACTAGGTCCGGTCACCGGTTCAACCGGCCGGTCCAGTCTGGTTTTTAAAACCTTGGAACCATATTAATGGACTTGGGTTGCCCTCGAAATTTATTTTAGTCAATTTATCTACTCTTAGGCACCTTTTTTCTTGGACTTATTTATACTAATTTTAAGTATATATTACATGTTTTGTAAATATAAAATTGCAAAAACTGTAAAGCTTATGCTCCAAGACCTTGAGGTTCATGATTTGCCTCACCAAGGTTTGAATCTAGAATGCCTTGCCTAAGGCTTTCTTGTTTTAATCATTGATCCTTAGTAAGGATTCTTAATTTTATTTGGGTCACAAAAGAGGCAAAGCCAGTCACCCTGCTCGCCTTCTCCATAAGTTTTCATATTTTGTTTCTCTCGCTCTCTAAAAATTTGTATCATTCAGGCTAAACATGTATTAAATGTTACTTTGGCTGACTCAAATACCAAAGAGTGCCCTAAGAAACTTAATATCAAATATATGCATTTCAACTGTGGGCTTTTCTGGGTGATGTTGAGCCTGTGATTGTATTTTGCTTGTTCTTTCTTTTGTAATTCTTCTTAATTGACTTATTATGATATATTGCATTGCTCTTCGAACACTCATTTTATCACCCCTCCCCCCTTCCCTATCATCAGTTGGATAATTTGTGAATTATCATGAACAAAGTAAATTTTGTTTTTGACTATTTTGTAGACATGAATGTGTGTTACCTTACTTGTTTTCTTTCTTTCAAATATTTTCCTCTTTTCTGATTGCTTTTCCTTTCTAGTTGTTAGATTTTTCTTGTGTTTCTGAAGATTGCATCTGAAGATGGATAGGGTACGTATACTCATTTTGTTCTAGTTGTTTGACATTCTATGAATTTCTGTTGGACTTATTCTTGAGTTGGTTGTTGAACTTGGCAGTATGACCTTTTTGACGAATCTCTGCCGGGAAGTCAAGCCATTGTTTTGATGGCCATTGACAGGTTGACCAACAAAAAAATGGCATTGAAGAAGATCTTTTTGCCTGATGATGAGATACCTCGCAGTGCTATCCGTGAAGCTTCATTGCTGTTTGATTTACATCACCAAAATATCGTGAGGTAAGCATGACATTTTTTTAACACTCTACGACATAATCCCTTAATAGTAATCCTATTAGTATGAACTGCTTAACAACCTTTGCTGTTTTGGGTGATAGGTTGGAGCGTGTTTTCGTCGAAAAAGGGTTTTTTTATATGGTTTTGGAGCACGTTGCTATGGATTTGAGGGTGCACATGTCTTGGCATGATGAAAAATATCCAGCTGTTATCAAAGTGAGAAAGATGCTATTTTTTATAAATTTGTGGTCTTGCTGACATATTTCTATAATGTTCACTTATATGATTGCTGTGAAAAATTATCGTGCAATCTGAGGAAAAATTGTGTAAAAAATGAGGCCACGTTTCTCATGTCAAAATGATGCTGCAATCTTGGGGAAAATTATCCTTATAAAAGGTTGCATTTGAATAAGTTTTAAGATTTTTCCACTTGTCTGTTCTAATTTGTAAAATTCTCAACATTTTGTCCTAGTATTTGGTTATTTGAAAATTGAGTAAATGAAAAAAGCAATTATCTTGTTGAAAGTTTAGTTCATCGATTTATAGAGTTCTGCTGCAATACCATGTCCTAAGTGATTTATATTCTTGTCGCTCTTTTTTATTTTTATTTCCTTAACATGCATGCAACCACTAAATTGTAACTTTTGTTATGCAGAAATTTCTGAAGCAGATTCTTTGTGGCATAGCTTACTGCCACTCCAACGGAGTTCTGCACCGCGCTCTAAAGCCCGATAATCTCCTAATTGATACATGTTCAAATACGCTGAAGATTGCGGATTTTGGACGTGCTAGGGGATTTGTTTCCCCTGACCTGATGCTTACTCCTAAGGTATAAATTTGTACTCAAATTGTATTTAAGTGCTGTTTACATGGGCAAAGTACACCTCTTCCATGAATAAACTGTTGCAAGTTGTATCATAATTCTGATTTTTCTCCTTCTAGCTGGCAACCCTTAATTACCGAGCACCAGAAATTTTAATGAGTTCCGAGCATTACTCTGCTGCTGTTGATATGTGGTCTGTGGGATGTATATTTGCTGAGATGGTAATGAAGGAGCCTTTGTTCAATGGCCTGTCTGAAATTGATGTTCTGCGAGAAATTTTCAGGTTTATAACTTCCATTAATGTGATTTTGTAGCTTACAATTACCTTTTAGATTCGCTTTGTGTGTATTGTTTGGGACTGATTTGTTTTCTACGTGTTTTGGTAATTAAGTTTGTTGGGCACTCCCAATGTGGATAGCTGGCCAGGAGTAACTTCCCTACCTGGTTTTCCTCATGACATGATCCAGTCACCTCCTATGGTAAATTATTTTTAGAATTTGGTTGAATTAATTTTATATCGATGTATTCATACACCTGGACATTTTATGAAACATGTTGCTTCCTCTGCAGGATCTTGGTGCTGTTTTGAAAGACCTTGAACCTGCTGGACTTGATCTACTTTCGGTACGTTGGAGAATTGAGTTTATTAGTTTATACAAGAGAATGGACAAGGAATTTAATTGAATTAGTTTTTAAAAATTAATTAAATTAAAAGTAATAAATGGATACAAATATTCTATTTGATATTTATGGTTTCATAATGCAATTAAATTTGAGTGTGTTTCAGGGACTTCTATCCTTGGACCCAAAGAGGAGGACTACAGCAGAAGCTGCCCTAGGGCATGAGTACTTGAGGACAACTACGGTTGATTTGGTGGATGCTTTTGGCGCACTCAACTTTGCACTTGGATAGAACTCTTTTGGATGAAACTCTTTGGATTGTTGGATGAAACTCTTTTGGATTAGCTAATGGACTGTATACTCAGGTTTTTTGCAAGTGAATGCAGCATGTAGTGGTGCTTTCTAGACCATTTTGTTTCTTATGAAGGATTGCAGCATTAGTGTTATTAGCATTAGTAATGTTAGTAACAATTGTGGTGGTTGCAATTATTTTTTCTCTATTTTGAAGATAGCATGCTCTGTTTTGTTAAATGAATGTATCAAAGCAAGGAGAATTACATGTCATGTTTGGAGCTACAACACATATTTCTTTGACTATATACATTACTACTTTACTAGTTTTGGATGATGTCAGTGTATTTCTGTTAACATTGGAGTCTTGGGTTATTTGTTCTTGATGCTTGGAATTTAATCATGCAAAGTGGTACATTGGCAAAAATGAGAAGAAAAAAAAAGTTGAAGGCAAGAGCAAACAATTTAGGTGGACAAAATCAATGGATGGAGTGAATGTTGTTCGAAGTTCTTGCAGATGAGGTGAAAAATGAAAAAAAAGACCTAATTACACTTTTAGGATGAATTCATTCACTCAAGTGTCAAATATCATATTAGAGAAATATGAAGTGCAATACTCAGCAGACCACGTCCAACATCATCTTAGAACAGCAAAAGTACATGAATTGTTATAGATCAACTTCGAGGTAGAAGCGGATTTGGATGGGATAACAACATGATGATGGTAACAACGAGCCCAAAAGCCTACTTAGAATATGTTTAGTGTGATTCTTAGATCACTATTATTTGAATCTATATTTTTTTTTTCCTTTTTATATAACTCCTATTATTTGAAAACTTACATGTCCATCTCATACGAAGTATCCTAACAAGAAAATTAAGATGTACGGTGAGATGGCTATAGTGGTTGGCAAGGATCAAGCAAAGAGGGAATTTTGCAAAATCAATTGTTCATATAGATTTGGACTCTAGACTGAAGTATGAAATAGTAGATTTGAATGATGACATTAAAGATGTATATCAAAATACAAATACAAATAGGTTAAAAACAATTCTGAATCCTCAATTGTTACTTCATCCCAGTCAAGACAACATCACAAGTGAAGTTGTGACACTAATGATGAGTCAAATATCACAACAATTTTAGAAAAACTTTATGCTGTGTTTGGTTAGGGGATTTAAAGAGGGATTTGGAAAGGGAAATGGAAAAAGTATGTGAAATGTGAATAAAGCATGCCTATATTACACATAATTTCACACACCTTTTCCCTTTTCTTTTTCAAATCTCTCCCAAAATCCCCCAACCAAACATAGCGTTAGACAAGTAGTGAATGCAACTAATAGGCATGATGAAATAACGAAGATAGAAAGTTTTGATGAGATTTTTCTTTGCTTAGCTTTCCACTATTTGTAAAACATGAAATGCTAGGTAAGGCATTATGGCCAAGAACAATAACTTTTGAAGTATTTGGTTTGAAATTTTTGAGAAAAAATGAGCTATATCAACTTAAGGAGGGTATGGAGTGAATACTTTGCTTTAGCTGTATCCATTTAGATTGGAGTATTTGTAGGATGTTGAGGCTTGGTGGTTCTTGTTGCTTCTAGTATGTTTTGTTCGAGTAATTTAAATTTCATTTTATAACTTCATCACTTATCACAGAAATATTATTACTCTAAAATCAGTGGAATGTTATTTTCAAAATTCATGAAAATTACGTGTAAAATATTTTATGACAAAACAAACAGAGCCTTAAAGAAAAAAAATTACTGTTCGGCCATTTTATTTTTAAAAAAATACCAAAAAATTATTCTCAACAAATTTTTTTGCACAAATATGCAAACAATAAACTTGTTCGGTTATGATTTTCAAAAAATTCTACATTTTTTATTTTTCTTATTTGAATGTTTTCAATTAATTTTTTTAATATTTTAAATAATTTTTTTTAATTTTTAGACACACCTAATATTAATACACTTAAAAAGTAGGGATATTTACCAATAAATCCCATCCCACAAACAGTTTCACCATTTGGTCCCAACATTGTGTCTGTTGCTCTGGTTGGTCCTATCAGTGAGGGAATATAGTCTTGTTGATCCTTTTTTCCTTCTTTGCTAATATGTATTGGTCATTTATACCCTTTTTTTCACGTGGGGCTTTCGAATTTGAATGTTTCTTCCTTCGGCCTTTGTGTGGCACACAATCGAGATTAAGGAAGGTGGTGGTGATGTGTAATGGCGGTGTTGTTTGAGATGGTTGTGTTTAGATTGAGTGATACACACACTAATACACACACATAACTCCTTCATACACACTCCCCATCGGAAGCAACCCCCCAAATCCACCACCACCATCATCCGCCATTGTCTGCGCCGGAATATGAGCAATCACAGTCGCATACTTCACCGACGATCCGGACTCGAGCTGAGCGATGTGTTGCAGAGAGATGTGTTGCAGAATGGGTCTCCCCTGAAACAATCAATTCAAATCAAATTCATACATGCAAACATACATGTGTGTGTGTGTGAGAGAGAGAGAGAGTGTTCCTCAATAGATACACACACATACACACAAAGATAACCACAAATCTGAGATCTGAGATTTGTGTCGATGGCGGAAGAGTTGCTTTCTTCGTTGAACGCCCTCACACTCGGCGGCCACACAGATCTGAGGCGATTTCGACAGTGGTGGAGAATCTGGATTTCAAGGAAGAGAGCGAGAGACCTCAAACAGAGGCCAGATTCGGCGATCCGCCATATTCCATTGTTGAGGATTCCAATGATGACGTCGTCGGTAATGTCGGAGTTAGGGCAAAGTGTGAATCGGAGTTAGAGGCAGTGTGAAGGAATACACACACAAAGTTACGGTGTGTGTGTGTGTGTGTGTGCGTGTATCAGAGAGAAGACAAACTGGGTTTGGTGTGCTCTGTGCTGTGTGTGTGTGTGTTGTGTGCGTGGTCTGTATGAGTGTGTGCGTCTTCAATGGAGATTTGTGTCTTTGTGTGTATCGGTGTTGAAGCCATTACTCTGGTGTGTGCGTGTATCGGTGTGTGTGTGATCGTCTTCAATGGAGATTTGTGTGCTGTGTGTGTATCAGTGTTGAAGCCATTACTCTGGGTGTGTGTGTGATGCGCTAGGTGTCTTAGATACAGAAGAGAAAGGTGGACTTGGTGTGCTCTGTGCTGTGTGTGTGTGTTGTGTGTATGGTGTGTATTAGTGTGTGTTATGAATGTGTGGCACATGCTTTAGCCTCCCAAACGTAATAAAGTAATAAAAGCATTAGTGTACTTTTCAGTTTTGTGGCACCCACCAAACACAATCAACGTGTCACGTGTAAATTTAATTGGAAATTCTTCACACATTAAACATTAAATACCAAATGGTATTTATGTCATTTAACAATACAAAGGACTAAATAGATCATAAGAATATATATTAGGACCAAATGGAGCACAATCTCAACATTTAGGATTTATTGGTAACTTTCCCTAAAAAGTATAATATTTATAAAAAAAAAAATTAAAAATACACTAAATACCAAAATATACAAATACAAAAATACAAAAATTAAATATATTTTTCATGTTTCTGTGTATTTATTAATTTTTTACAAATATTTTACTATTTAGATATATCTAACTAAGATGCATCTAAAAAAAAATTGCTTAAAATTTTAAAAATATACACTAAAAACAAAAAAACACGAAAAACAAAAAACTCAATTTTTAAAAAACTGAAACAAAACACATTAAATGAATTTTATTTTCTTTTTTTATTTTTTGCAACTTTTCGTTGTTCATGAAAACACTAAAAATGAATAAAAAAATAAAAAGAATGAAATGTAAGTAATACACCATGCTGCCCGAATTGGATTCGCCCGAGTTGTTCAAAATCCAATAAAAAAAAAATTTCCCTTAAAAGTGAATAAAATTAATCAAACTAGACTTGAGTTGAGTCTGCTCAAGTTGCTTCTCTAACTGTGAAATGACAATATTAGTAAAAACATTTTAACCAATAAATTACATCCACATTCATGTCAACACGAATAAATAGTTACAAACTAAAATTTTAAAGAAAAACTATAAATTATGTTTTACAAAACATGGATTCTAGCTAAATAGTTTTTGTAGCATAAATATGTCATAAGAAAAGTAGTTCTGTATGTGAATTGACTTTTTTTTTTTGGAGCAAATCATAGGCACAGGCCTTCTTTCTCTGCCATTCAAACCATGGGCACCGGGAGCTCGTCCACTTTCCACCTCCATGGTACAATCTCTTTTGGGTGCTCAGAATCATTCGCTCAAGTGAGACGGCATTCTTAAGCAAATAAATAGCAAGCTCCATCTCATTCGACCTCCCCAAGAAACCATGTACTTCAACCTCTTTCAGTTCAAAATGTACATGTTTTGAGTACTGCTGCTCTATTCTTCGACCTCTGGATCTCCCAGTGTGTAACTGCCACCAACCAAAAATATATTTATATTCTTTTATGATAAATAACCTAACCTATCACTTAACAAAACTTCATTATATCATACCAAGAGTCTAGAACAAAAACACATACCACAACCAAAAATGCAAAGACATAAGAACACGCAAAAACTTCAAAATATGTATATATAGGCCTTACAATTTGCAAAATAAATCTCAACACAACTCCCCAATACGAACCCAAAAACCATTCACCATGAAAAACATTAACGAGGTGCAGGCGATGGAGCCGCAAAATCACATAACTGTCTAGCATTTTTGAAATCTTTGTTACAGCTCCCAGAGAAATCTTAACTGATGACATTTTCTCATAAACATTTTGAAAATCAGACACAAGCACGGAACAAAACTTTGTGTTCTTTCCATCAAGTGGTTGACACGGCTCCTTTTCCTAGAAACCAACACAAAAAACTAGTGCAATACCGAAATTCTTGTGTTTCCATTGATAGGCAATGAAACAATGAGTCCTTTCACCACCTACTATGAATATCCAACAATAATTATCTCTATTTGCCGCATTTTGTTAATAGAAAGGCATTTAAAAACAAAGAAAATTCTTAAATTTATTAGGAAGTAGGAAAGGAGAGAGGAGAAGATAAACAAGCATGTTTAATCACTTAAAAATATTTCTTTGTTACAACTATGCAATCCTGAATTATGCACTCATTAAGAAGTTTAGTTTTGTGCGGCTAAAGAGCCTGCAGGGGCTGGAACAAGGTTTCTAAGTGCAGTAGAAAAAGGTTTGTAATCTCAATGGATGGGTGTATTGGTTGGACAAGGAAGTGAGAAAATTATTAGAAACATGGGTCATCCACGAATTGTAATCTTAAAAGTATTTACTACTATAGTACTAGCAGACATGTTGTAATTATTTTCTCAATTTCTTGTCCAACTAATACATGGATGACCCATCCATTGAGATTACAAAACTTTTTTTAGGCTCTGTTTTCCATTTCATCGCATGTGTAGGCGAGGGACAAAGAAGTGCGCGCGCTTTTCACAATTGCGTTCAACTTGATCATGTAGTGAATTTTTATTTATTATTATTATTTTTATTTATTTTATTTTTGGTCAATGGACTGGGCAGTTGCTTGCTAGGCCCAGTAGGGGTCAAAGGGACAAGTTTTTGGGTGCTTATGCTTTTCCGTTGGTGGCCCATTATTTTTGTGAATGATATATGACAGTGGGACTTCTGGGCTTCAACTTTGTGATGGTATTTTTGGGCCCAAATAAAGCTAGGAACAATATCTATCTATTCTCTATTCCATATTATAAAGATAACAGGATAATTAATGTAGATGAAACCGGGTATCGGTAACTGCCTCGAGCAGCTGTTTCACATAAATAGTGTGTCAACTACTTCTAATTATATATATATATATATATTCAAAGCAATGAGATACCATTTAGATTTTTGCTGAGATGAATGGGCTGAGTTGTAGCAATCGGTACAGTTGATTGAGGTTTTCAATTGTAAGGATCAAGCCAATTCAAATTTTAATTTAATATAATCAAGGCCCAGATAATTTTATTTATGCATAATTATAATGCTAATTGTTTAATTTTTCTACACGAATTAGTTTATCGGTTTGCAAGAATGGTCTTCCATTTCAATTTGAGATTTGAGAGATACGCCCGGTAGATAATTTCTTTTATGTTAAAATATTTAGTTTAATTATTTTGTCAATATTTTGGAGATTAAAATAATTATTTACGCATTTGGGCTCCTAAAACTGTAGTATTTATACATAATGGAGATATTTTTGGGAAGGCATAGCAGCCACTGTTATGCAACCGTTTGGGCCCAATTTGGGATCCATTTTGATGATCCGAACCGTTCAATTTTTAGAGTACATCAAGTGGAATATATCTATAAAAAATCAAGTTGATCGGACATCATTATCCCTTTATGGAATGACATTTGTATTCAATTTTACACTTAAATTCACATTTACCATTTAGTTTTTTAGATACGAATGTAATTTGATGAAAGGACTATCGAAGTCCAATCAACTTGATTTCTTTTACACGCATATTATACTTAAATGTACCCTAAAAATTGAATGATTCGGGTCATCAAAATTGGCCCAAAGGGTAATGATCTTTCATTCCTTGGCAATGAAACTTGCCTAATACAACAACAGATAACAAGATATTTCACCATTGTTAGAAAGTAAACGCTTTAATGGCTATACTAAATAGAGATACTATACGTCATAAGATGACCATACATGAATATAAGTGTAGATATGCTAACTCTGCTAATGCTACTTTTGTCTCGGTTATCTCCTAGGAACATAATCCCTCAATAATTCTACTGGGAAAAAGACCAATCTATGCCACTTTGGCTTCTGTTTGGTCCGGATTGGGTAAAATCAGAAGCAATCCGTTATCTACGGTTCTTGAGAAATTAAAACCAATCCAATCTGTTTAAATCATGAAACCAATCCGTTTAAACATAGATTGGATCGGTTTAGGACCACGGGTTCACATAATTAAATAACAAAATGGTCCACATAATTAAATAACAAAAAAATATATAGAACATTTAAAGGAAACAAAAGCAAACAGCATCATGTGTGAACTGATCAACAAAAACACAACATATAAAATAACAAAAACCCATTAAAACAGTATCACCAATTCTCCAAAATGTCATCTTATGTAACAAAATTCCAAGCAAACAAATAGCGGCAGTAGTAGACAACAACAAACAAATTCAGCAGTAGTAGACATTACCCTTTCCACAAATTCTAAGCAAACAAACAGAGATAAACTGGTTTGGGGGGAGGGGCGCATACCTTTGAACCAGAAGGAGTTTCAGGCTGACGATCATACTCTGGCTCAGACTGAGAGAGGTCGATGACATCATTTGTCTCTCCAGTGCTTGACATCTATCAAACAAGAAAAAGAAACACATCAAAAAAAAATAGGATTAATATTATTAGAGAACAGAAATCATACCAGAAATCAAACAAAAAAAATATACACTGTTTCTCTCCATACCACGGAAATCATACCAGAAATCAAAGAAAAAAAAATTATCCACACCATAGAAACCAAAGAAAAAAATAAAAACAGAAATCATACAATATACACACACCCATTTAAGGTACACTGTTTCTCTCCTTGTATACAGAAATCACTGTTTCAGAAAAAAAATAAAAACAGAAAATATATATATATACACACACACCCATTTAAGATATAAACTGAAAAAAAATAAATAAATAAAAACTCTTACACACCCACAGCCATTTCAGAAACAGAAAAACAGTGTCACCGAGAGAGAGAGAGAGAGGAAGCTCACCGATCTGATCTGAGACGGATGAGAGTGTGAGAGGCAGTACCGAGAGAGATAACTCAGTCTGAGATGAGAAAGAAGAGAGAGCGAGCACCGAGAGAGATGAGAGTGTTAGAGATAGAGTGGCGTGAATGAATTAGGGTTAGACTTTAGCCTTTATGGGAAACAATAAATTATATTACATGGGAGGGTAGATAGCATAAATGTAAAGAAAAATGAGTGAGACCATTTAAAAAATAAGTATTAATAGTTTGAATGTGGTGTGGGTCTCATATAATAAGATATTTTGTTCTTGTGTTTTTTGTTTTTTTTAATTTTCACCTTATTAATAGTCTATTAGTGCTTTCAAATTAATAGAATGGATCATTGTTGAAATGTAAATTACAACAATGCTATATGTTTGGTAGCTTAGGAGAGAAAAGAAAAGAAATGATTACTTAAGTAATAAGAGAAAAGAAAAGAAATGAAATGATTGTAATTTCTCTCCTTTTTGTTTGGATAAGTAAGAAATAAAAGAAAAGAAATGATTGTGATTTCTTTCCTTCTTGTTTGGTTAGATTTCATTAAAAGAAAAGAAAAGAAATTATTTTATGTTATATTACCAAAATAACCTTTTTATATTTTCAATCATTTTATTTCTTTTATTTTTATAGGGGTAAAATTGGTATTATGAAAATATAAACATTTGTGGATTTCTTTTCTCTCCCAATCTCTCCACTTTTGGGAAGATTGAAAATAAGGGTTATGAGATAAATGAGTTTCTCTCCATTTCTTTCTATTTCTCTCCATTTCTCTCCACTTAAGATAACCAAACAAGGAAGAGAAATACATTTCTCTCTATTTCTTTTCTTTTCTCTCCAAATCCTTCAATCCAAACACAGTGTAAAAGTGGTGTTCTAAAGTACCACTAATGAGTTGGCATCCACTTATATATAAAAAACAAAAACAAAACAAAGCACGAAAACACTGTGGCAGTGGGTGGGACCCACTGCCACATCATTAGTGATACCACTAATTAGTCGTCTCAAGTATTTTTATATAAATTATTTCTATACCATCTGAATGGGTTCCAATTTAGAAGTGTTTTGAGAACTTGACTTTTAGTCACTTTTTCGAGTTTGTAGTAAAAGTCAAAGGGTGATTCTACTTGCACCACTCTTTTACTTCTTTACACACTCAATCTCATTACACCACTAAAAAAAATATTAGATTCTCATTACACCCGATAATACATTACTAAAACAAACCCTAAGGTAAAAAAATCTTAAAACCCATCTCTTTACACCCATTACACCCATACTTTTCCGGTGTTCAGTTGCCAGAAACAATAGATCCCTCCAATATTTTGTTGTTATACATTTACAGAGTCACTTTCTTCAAAACAATGTTTGTTTAATTTGTGTTGGGTCTGTTCGATAATATAATGCTAAAAACATCTTATTAGGTAGCAGTAAGAACATCTTATTAAGAGAGTTTGAGAACATTTTCATGTTTAAAATGACATGTACAATCATGCAAGTGTAGAAAATGTATCCTTATTACCAATGTATTATTTTAAAAAACAATGCAAATTTGACATCCAAATTACATGCAGTCCGAGGTCAAGGACAAATAATACCGTAGGGGTCTTGCGTATTTGTCTCTGTTGATGATTTAACACAGTGGTACTATATATGTGTCTTTGCATAGTGAATTCAAAGATTGTACTTCAAATAGGAAAGGGAAAAACTGATTTTGTAGGCATTTTCATCAATATATCAAATTTTTTGTTCTTATTTTAGATTTTTTTGTTAGTCTTCATTTTGGAAATCCATTTTGTTCCTTGTAGGTCTTTATTAGCTATTTAATTTTTCATAACTATGTATCACTTTAAACAACTCACTTCCCTCCCTGGTGTACATTTGTGCATGTGTGTGCATCTTATAGTTGCAAGAAGCGGTGGTGGGGACAGGAGCGGGAGCAAGGGCATATAAAAGTTTATAAGGTTGGAAGCGTCTATGGGAGCGTGTATATATTAAATATATAAATATATTCTAATAATTATGTTTTTTGTTTAGTTGTAATATATTTGTTAAAATATGAATTATTGATTGATGTCTACTATAAATTGTCTTTGTTAAGTATAAATAAATATTATGTAAATAGGAAGTGCTAGAATAAGATTTAGCATTTTTTTTTTCTTTTTTTTTAAAGATTTGTATGCTTGAGAGGTTCTATTTTTAGATATGAGAGATTTTTTTCCTCGATGGGAGTGAGTTTCTTATAAGTTTTTTACTTTGGAGCGCAAAATCGCGTGTCTTGGTAAGAAATATCACCCAAGTAGGAGCTTGCATTCACTTTTACAATTGCTAAGGTGTTTTTTAAGAGTAATGTTGTACATAATCCCATTTCTTATCATATTTTCTCGCTCTTAGACAGAATGCAATGGGACCCACGTTAATAAATGCACATAGGATCCACTTACTTGTACCTAATGGTGAGAAAATACATTAAGAAATGATATATGCTAATAATAAATTGAAACTAGTAAAAAAATAAAGAGAGAGAGCTAAGAGCAAGCACTTGTTTGAGAGTTTTACTTTCTGTTGGTTTTTGTCAAAGAAAGTAGGTATAGAAAAAAGGTAGCAATGAGAACTGATAGGTTTGTAAGATAAATCCATCTTAATCTCCAAACAGTCATGTAAGGCCAATAAACAATCCAACTCCTTGTCCACTGGACATACATTCGAGTACAGCTTGGGTGGATAGAGTCAGCCACTGTTATACCATTCATTATGTATTCAGGGCTAATGGACTTACCAACTCCTTGTCTACTGGGCATAAATATAAGAAACAAAATATTGATTCTAGTTGTATTATAAGTTATGGGTTCGAATCTAACAGAAATTTTAGAAAATGTTTGCTACATGAAAATTTTGGTTTTGAAGCCAACGTTAATTTCTTTTTTGAGCTAATTACACAGACCTCCCTTAAAGTTTCTAACAATTACATAGACCTCTCTTGTAGTTTTTGAAATTACACGGCCTCCTTGTCAGAGTTGTCAAGAAACAATTATTGACAATGGTTGTGATTCTATACATTTACCCCTGTTAGTTAACCTAACTTAAACATCCTACCCACACATCCAAACATCATCATCTTCTTATTCTTTCGTCTCTGTGTTTCCTTTTCTCTTTTCTCGCTCTCACAGTTGCAACCACCTCTCCAACACAACCCCTTTTCATCTCCCTCCATTGTCACAACCATTGTCTATCGACAACTGTGCGGACCAATTTCCGCAATAGAGTAAGATGGAACTTTGTGGACGAACCCTGGTGCACCGATGGTGGAGGCCTGCACAAGGAATAAATAGTTAGGCTGCCCGACCGGAGGTTGGTCGGAAACCCCTCCGACGGTCGAGTCAGTATCGAAGTTTGGTAGAGACAAGATAGAGAAAACTAATGTGTTTTTTTTTAGAGTTCAGAGATCCCCCCTTTCAAGGAGAGTAAGGTTACATTTTATAAAGATCGTATGACTTATTCATCAAGCTCCCTCATTCTACGCCTGGTCTTCAGCCGTGATTGTAGCACATCCCTTAATAGAGGGGAACAAGATCCGTCATTCGCGGACACCATGTGCGCTTTACTTTACAGGGTATTGATTGATCTGTTAGCACTCATGTTGTCGTTGAGTGGGAGCCTTGGATCCCATGTTATGGACTTACCCACTTCGGAGTGGGGAGTGGTGTTTAGGGCCAGGCCCATGGTCTTTCCCTCTTCGGAGTGGGGAGTGGGCCAAGACTAATCCCTTAACTCGGCCCATCATAGAGCAGAGAGAGAGAGAGCCCACTTCAGAGTAGGGACCTTCGTCAGTACGGAGTAGGGACCTTTGTCCAGTCCAATAGAGACCTTCGTCCAGTCTAGTAGGGACCTTCGTCCAATCCAACAAGGTTCCATACAAATAGGCTTGAGTATGGAGTAGGGACCTTCGTCCAGTCTAGTAGGGACCTTCGTCCAATCCAACAAGGTTCCATACAAATAGGCTTGAGTACAGAGTAGGGACCTTCGTCTAGTCCAGTAGGGACCTTCGTCCAGTCTAGTAAGGACCTTCGTCCAATCCAACAAGGTTCCATACAAATAGGCTTGAATAATTGTGCCCCCTTCATTTGCCCCCTGGCTTGCACTAAAAATTATTGAGTGGAAGCCATTATTTGTATCTCAGTCCAATTTGCTCAAACTTTACGTCAGCCTTAGAAATGTCTAGTTGGATTTGGCTGAGTATTTCGTTGTTCGGCTTTTACTTGATTCGGTCAAGCTTAACTCATCGTAGAGCGTAACTCGGCTCTTCATTGAGCGCGAGTTGTTACCATGGACCATGCTTTCAAGTAACGATACTTGGCACAAATTCCACCAAGCTATACCACTTGGCGCCTTACTCCAACCGAAGGGTCGAGTTTGTAGGCTAGGGTGTAGGTTAAGACCTGTAACCCATTCTTACTCAATTGTCGAGCGAAAATATGTATGACACATATGAAAAAGAACGCAATTCATAAGGAAAAGGTGATTTCAATAATACTTAGAGAATTTCGATTACATTCAAAAGTTGCTTAGATCATTACATCACTGATAGGATTTCTTCAAGTTGGCAACATTCCAAGGACGAGGAATGGACTTGCCTACTAGGTCAGTCAGGTAGTAAGCTCCGTTGCCTAAGGCAGAGGTAACTTTGTAAGGCCCTTCCCAGTTAGGGCCGAGCTTCCCTTCACCAGGGACCTTCTTATGATCCATGACCTTTCTTAGCACCAGATCTCCAGGTAGAAATTGGCGAATTAGCACATTTTTATTGAAACTTCTAGTAAGTTGTTGTTGGTATGCTGCTAGACGAATGAGCGCGCCTTCTCTGCGCTCCTCTGTCAGGTCAAGAGCCTGGGCGATGGCCTCATCATTGTTTGTTGGTTCAAAGATTTCAGACCGAATAGTGGGAAGGCCGACCTCCAAGGGGATGATGGCCTCCATCCCATACGTGAGAGAGTAAAGCGTCTCTCCTGTCGATCGCCATGGTGTTGTTCTGTACGCCCACAGAACGTTTGGCAGTTCTTCCACCCATTTGCCTTTGGCCTTCTCCAGCCGCTTCTTCATCCCATTGATAACTGTCTTGTTAGACGCTTCAGCTTGACCGTTGCCTTGAGGGTAGACTAGAGTAGAATTTCGGAACTCAATTTTTAAGTCAGAACAGAACTTCCTGAAAACCTTTCCATCAAATTGGGTGTCGTTGTCAGATAGTAGGGCCCTTGGGATGCCAAACCGAGTAATGACGTTCCTCCAAAAAAACCTTTTCATGTTAGCTTCCTTTATGCTTGCTAAGGTTTCAATCTCCACCCACTTAGTGAAATAGTTAGTGGCAGCAACGAAGAACCTTTTGTTAGCAGTACCCCTTGCTAGAGGTCCAACGATATCCAGACCCCATTGTGCAAATGGCCATGGACTGGTGAGGGGAGTTAGGTTCTTGGCTGGTTGATGAATGAGTGGGGCAAACCTTTGGCACTTGTCGCATTTCTGGACATACTGTTGGGCATCTTTCTGCATACGCGGCCACCAGTACCCATGAGTGAGGGCTCGGTGTGCCAAGGACCGACCTCCAGTGTGACTGCCACAGATCCCCTCGTGGATTTCATAAAGAAAGTTCTCCACAAGATTGGGGTGAACACAAAAAAGATACGGACCGAGGTAAAACTTTTTGTAGAGCTTGCCTAAATGTGAGACCCAAAATCGCGCAGCTCGGTGCCTTGTTTTATGTGCTTCTTTCTTGTCATCTGGAAGAGCGCCATTTTTTAAGAAGGCAAGTAGAGGATCCATCCAGCTCGGACCAAGGTCAGTACAAAGGACCGAGCTAGGTGGATTGATAGTCTGTTGAGGAACAAATTCGACCCATATCTTGCGACCATTTTTTGAGTCCACCAAAGAGCCAAGACAGGCTAAGGCATCGGCGTGGCTATTTCTGTCACGGCCAATTTTCACAACCCTGATAGCTTGAAATTTGCGGATCAGGTGCTTGGCTTGTTCTGCATAGGATGTCATCCGGTCGTCGCGAGTTTCGTATACTCCAGTCAATTGGTTCACCACAAGTTGGGAGTCGCTATAAACGAGCAACTCCTCTGCGTTAAAGTGTTCTGCGCTACGGAGACCAGCTAGCAGAGCCTCGTACTCCGCTTCGTTGTTGGAAGCCTTCCATCCCAGTCTGACAGCTTGCTCCCAAATAAACCCCTCTGGTGAAATAAGGACCATTCCCGCTCCAGAACCCTTTTGGTTGGAGGATCCATCAACGAACAACTGCCAAATGTCTCCAATGAAAAGTTTCCATGCCTCAGCGGGGGTTTGATGAGTGTTGTGGATTTCAGTTGCTAAGGCCGAGCTCCCTTCGGAGGGGCCGGTCGGTCCTGGAGTGAACTCAGCTACGAAGTCTGCTAACACTTGAGCTTTGATAGCAATCCGTGGTTGGAATTTAATATCAAACTCCCCTAATTCTACTGCCCACTTCGCTGTCCGGCCCGAGAAATCAGCTCGGCTGAACACAGACTTTAGAGGGTACTCTGTGAGGACATTGATAGTGTGTCCTTGGAAGTAGTGAGCAAGCTTCCTAGAAGCTATCAGTAGGGCGTATGCCAGTATCTGGTTTCGGCATCCAAGAGGGTTTTGCTAACATAGTATACTGGCTTTTGTTCTTTCCATTCCTCTCTAATCAAGACTGCACTCACAGCGTGATCGGAGACAGCCAAGTAAAGAAAGAGCTCTTCATTGGGGACTGGAGTAGACAAAAGGGGAGGGGAAGAAAGATACTTTTTCAATTCTGCGAGTGCTTTGGAGCACTGGTCACTCCATTTGAAGTCTGCTTTCTTTCTTAAGAGTTGGAAGAAGGGTCTCATTCGATCAGAGGACCGACTAATGAAACGATTCAATGCTGCAGCCATACCAGCAAGCTTTTGGAGTTCCCTAGCCTTTGTAGGTGCTTCGATGTCTTGGAGGGCTTTGATCTGGTCGGGATTGACTTCGATACCTTGCCTGGTCACCATATATCCCAAGAACTTCCCTGAACTGACCCCGAATGCACATTTCGAGGCGTTCAAGCGAAGCTTGTGGGTCTTCAGGATTTGGAACACTTCCTCCAAGTCTCTCAGATGATGTTTGGCCAATTTACTTTTGACCACCATGTCATCTATATAGGCCTCCATAGTTTTGCTTAGTTGGTCCTTGAACATTTTAGTGACCATCCGTTGATAGGTCGCACCGGCGTTCTTCAGGCCGAAGGGCATCACTTTGTAGCAGTAGGTGCCCCTTAGGCTAATGAATGCTGTCTTCTCCTGGTCAGGGCCAAACAGGGGGATTTGATGATAGCCACTGTAGGCATCTAGGAAGCTCATTCGTTCATGTCCGACAGTTGCATCTACCAGTTGGTCTATCCGTGGGAGAGGAAAACTGTCCTTAGGACAAGCTTTGTTGAGGCTGGTGAAGTCGACGCACACCCTCCATTTTCTATTCTTTTTCTTTACCACGACAGTGTTGGACAACCATTTCGGATATTGTACCTCTCGTATGACCCCTGTAATTAGAAGCTTGTTTACCTCTTGGATGACCGCTTCTGTATGTTCTGCGGATGATCGTCTGCTCTTTTGGACTACGGGCCGAGCTGCTGGTTGGACATTGAGTTGGTGACATGCAAAGGTTGGGTCCAACCCAGGAGTCTCGTAAGCAGACCAGGCAAATACTTCTATATTCTTGCGAAGGAGAGTTAGCAACTGCTCCTTCTCTCCAGCGAGAAGCGAAGTGCCAAGTAGAAAGAACTTGTCTGGATCTCCTCCGCCCACCAGGATCGTTTCGAGGTCCTCCACCATCTTCTCTGTTGGCACTCTACCAACATCTTCTAGTACAGGTTGATCAGGCAGTTCGACCATCTGGACTTCTTTACATGCCTGTTTAGACTTCATGGCGGCGATGAAACAATGTTTTGCCGTTACTTGGTCACCCTTGATCTCCTTCACCCCACTCTTTGTTGGGAAACGGACTACCTGGTGGTAAGTGGATGGCACTGACTCCATTGCATGAATCCAAGGTCGACCAAGTATTGCATTGTAAGAAGATAAAGTATTGATCACCAGGAAGTCGACAGGGACCACTTTGGACTTTGCTGTGACGGACAAGGTAATCCGGCCTAGCGGCCACTCTGTCTGTCCATTGAAGCCGACCAGAGGGGAGACTGCAGGGATTAAGTGTTGCTCATCAAGACCTAGCTTTTTGAAAAGGTCATAATACATAATGTCAGCAGCACTCCCTTGATCAATTAGGACCCATTTCACATCAAATTTGTTCGCCACACCGACGGTGATGATCAGGGCATCAGTGTGAGGATGTTGGATCCCTTCTAGATCTTTCTCAGAGAACACAATGTTGAATTGAGAGGGCTTTGCTTCCGTTCTAGACTTCTTGAACAATGGTCCTACTGACATGACTTGTTGCAAGTGCGTGGCTCTCTGAATCTCGCCAGGAAGGGCATTCTCCCTTTGGGGGTCGGTCATCACATGGATAACGTTTATCACTAGCCTTGGAGCTTGGTCCTCTGGTAGAGGGATTAGGAGTTGTCCCTGTTTTGCCCTTGTCTTCTCCACATCGATCCATTCCTGGAGGTGGCCGACAGTAACCAAGTCTTCGAGATGCCTCTTAAGGTCCCTACAGTTTTGCGTCTTATGCCCTTTCTCACGATGGTAGGTGCACCGCCACTCCTAGTTGCGCCGAGCAGGGTCCCCCATCATCTTAGGAGGCCAAACGAAGTAGGGTTCTCCCTTGATTTTTTCCAAGAGCCTATAGATCGGCTCCGTGAACACTGTGGTTATGGCTTCGTAGGATCTACTCCTTTCTTCTTCGGTTTGCATGGTCGGTTGCTTATTTTGGCCATACCTCTTTCTTTGGTCCTCCCTCCTAGGCTGTTCGGCTCTATGTTGCCAAGAGTCCTTAACTCCCTCATCTGCAACTGACACTTGTATAGAGGCTGTGTCATCTTTCACACGGGCTCGATCCTCTATTCGAGCCCTCAGCTCTTTCAAGTCAGAGGCGGGTCGTTTCGTCAATGACTACCTGAGCTTTATGTGAAGGGGGGAGGCCTTGTTTGAAGTATAGAGCTGCCAACGGCTCACTACAAACATCTTTTTCCAAATCGCCATATGCCTCCCAATATCACCGAGCGTATTCGCGCAAAGACTCCTTTTTATCCTTCCGAGTATTGAACAAGGTATCTAATCCCTTCGGGATTCGGCTATTAGAAACAAACCGTGTGACGAAGGCTTCGGAGAGCTGAGCCCAATCATAGATTGATTGAGGAGGAAGCTTGTCATACCACCGGAGGCCATGCTCACCAAGGCTAGAGGCAAAAACCTTGCACATGAACGCATCGTTCTGATTCCAAAGTGACATCATTTGGCGGTAATGGCTGATATGAGTTAGGGGGTCTGACTTCCCATCATAGAGGATGAATTTCGGTGGACTGTACTTATGAGGAGCTTCCACCGCTTCAATCTCGGTGCAAAGGGGGGAAGAGACTAGTCGGTCCAGAGCACAACGCTCTATCTGATGAACGGACCGATCTAGATGCCCCTTTTCCCTTTCTAATTTCCGTTCTACTACTTTGTTCGACCATCGGTCATCCCCTTGGTTGTCGTTCAACCATGTCCTCAAGTCACGCGATCGCTCATCACGACGGCGCGGAGGAGGAGAGATTGCTGAATAATGACTGATGGACTTTTGTCTCTTACGAGAGTCTTCTCGAGGATTCTCTGTCCTACTACTGGCTCCCTCACTGCGTACCGGAATCAGCCGGCTACGCTCACCACGAGCAGGACTGTAGTTAGACCGTTCACGTCGTGGGGGCGGCGGAGGAGTGTACCTCCGTTGCTGTGACGGTCCCCCTTCGGACTTCCTTGGCTCCCCCTGAGGTACCATCTGCTTCCTCAGTTGAGCACGTAGCTCCTCAATCTCCAGACTCATCAAGTCGATAACACGATCACGGTGGTCCTTCTCAACAAATAGCCGTTGAGATGATTGATAGGCGACGGCATGACGTCGCTCCGCCGTATGGAGGGTCGGACTGTCGTGGTCCATCTGGTTGTCATTCCCGGTAGGGAAGGCCAGACCCTTATCTTTGGTTCTCTCCGTTCCTGGAGTCTTCTCTCCCATCCCAGGTTGCGAGGTTCCTTCAATATCCATCGTCGGAGTTCGTCACAAAGCAATCAGAGAACGATTCCCAAAGACGGCACCAAATGTGCGGACCAGTTTCCACAATAGAGTAAGATGGAACTTTGTGGACGAACCCTGGTGCACCGATGGTGGAGGCCTGCACAAGGAATAAATAGTTAGGCTGCCCGACCGGGGGTTGGTCGGAAATCCCTCTGACGATCGAGTCAGTACCGGAGTTTGGTAGAGACAAGATAGAGAAGACCAGTGTGTTTCTAGAGTCAAGAGGTCACCCCTTTCAAGGAGAGTAAGGTTACCTTTTATAAAGATCGTATGACTTATTCATCAAGCTTCTTCATTCTACGCCTGGTCTTCAGCCGTGATTGTAGCACATCCCTTAATAGAGGGGAACAAGATCCGTCATTCGCGGACACCATGTGCGCTTTACTTTACAGGGTATTGATTGATTTGTTAGCACTCATGTTGTCGTTGAGTGGTGTAACAACCCTCGTTTAATTACCGTTAAACCACTGAGTTATCTACTGATTACTGCCAAATTGACCTGATAACGACTGATAATCGAATTAACCGAAGTACTGAATGAACTGATTGAAATCGAGACTGAAATCGAATGAGTTTGTTTGTTGAATTGCATATTCTATCTGTTTGATTGTATGATTTTATCTGTTTGTAGTTTATGTTTAAACTGCTAATTGAAGGCCTTATCGGCGGCCGAATTAGGAACCGTTTAGTGTTTTATAATCAGTAGAATAATTGTGATTTAATGGTATATTTATCCAAAAATTGATTAGGAATGATTAAATTAGATTAAATATTGATTAATTGAAAGTTTGTCATAATTACCGAAATGCCATTTTGAGTGGACCTTGTCTACTTTCATCACTTGAAGCCTTGTATTATACACTTAGCAACATTTCTTCAGCTCCTATTTTGCCTCTAACTGACCAACAAGAGAGAGTGAGGGAGAAGAGTGAGAGTTGGACTCAAATTGTTGATTTTGCTTGAGAGTAGAAGTATACTTGCTAATTTAGCTCCTAACCCTTGGAATTGAGGCATAGGTAAGGATCTTGCCTTCTTAATGTTGTCTTAGAACTTCATTCTTGCATGATTCATGCATCATTGTAAAGCTAAACCATGATTTTGTCCATATATGTTGAATTGAAGCCTAATTGTTGCATGCATGTTGAATTTAGTGAGTTTGGAGTTGATTTCATGGTAGATTGTACATGCATGTTCATGTTTGAGCTAAAATCCATGTTTTCATCTTGGTTTGAAAAGATTGAGCTCTTGGGAGCAAGAGTTGAAGCTTTGAAAAGGTTTTAACCCATGCATGCCATGTTTGAATGTTGTTCATGCATGTTCTTGAAAATGGTTTGAAATTGAGTTTAATTGAAACACCCTTGGGCCTTGATTTCTTAAATTGAGCTTTAAAACTTGTTATTCTATGTGTTTGAAAGAGTTTTCCAGAAAATGGGCCCAAGAGGATCGAATTTGGAGCATCAAAACTTGGTTTGAAACTCAGAGGTTGAATCTGGATTTTCCAGAATTTGGCCGTCGAAAGGGAAGTGCCGCCGGCGGGAATCCATGCTCCCAGTATTTTCTTTGCATTGTTTCTGATCCGCTCGGCGGTCTTTTAACGCCGAAGGAAAATCGCGCATCCAGATCTCATCTCAAGATCAGCTCGGCCCGAAGTTGACGCTCGAGCGTGGACTTTTGTTGGCTTGTCCGCTCGAGCGGGGAAACCTGCGCTCGAGCGGAGGCTCTGTTTTCTGAAAATTCTGGAATTGCTTTCTAAGTGTATTTTCGCATCCTCATCCCATCCTAGGCATTCTTAGGCCTAGCTTAAAGCATCTTAATGAGGATTCTGACATAGAACCACACCGAGGAATTTAGGGATTTAATTATCATCCTTCCGACTGTTAAACTTAGTGTGTGTTCTATTTGTTAACTGTTTAGGGTTGGCTCACGGGGACGCGCTCTAGCTACTGATAGCCCAATCACTGTGAGTAACAGATTGTGTAAAGATATGTTCAAATGGCTATATTTTGATTACTGAGCTGAACTGTTTATTGAACTGATATTGTTTATTGAATGAATGTATGTCCTGTATTTCGAACTGTATTGTGGCATCCTTAGTACCCACTGTTATTGACTGTTACAGAGCTCTGTCGGTTTCCTTGTGGAACCATACTGATTGATGGCCATCATTATTGTTGGGTCTGTTAAGGCCCGGTCCTTTTGGACCTACTGTCTATAGGCTAATGGATGTACCACATATGACTGATTGATTGAAATACTGATTGACCGAAATACTGAAAGATTGAAATACTGTATAATGAATTGATTTCATTACTGTAAGGGACATTCATTCATAACCTCTTTACACGTTATGTTATTCACTGGGCTTTAGCTCACTGTTTATATATATATGTAGGTTCTCAGCAACCAGACCGGAGCTAGGAGCGTGGGATTGGTCCCCAGTTTTGTCAAGCCAGCCTATGTGCCTCACTGCGAGGTTCCGAGTTGCCATGCTATGGCTTGGGGTGTTTTTGTGTCCCCTACCGGTCTCCCTACTGTTTGTACTTCTGTGTAGATCGTTTATTGTATAGACTGTATAGAGTGTACTGTTTTGGACTGTATGAATGCATAAAATGTTTTTGACATACAGATTTTCACAGCTCAGTGGACACTAGTTACTTCTTCAGTATTGGCCTCAGACTGCTTTGATCAGACATCGTTCAAGAGCCTTGGTAATCTCGGATTCTTGGCGATTCTGATGCTAAACCCATAGGGCCGGGTTTGGGTCGTGACAAGTGGGAGCCTTGGATCCCATGTTATGGACTTACCCACTTCGGAGTGGGGAGTGGTGTTTAGGGCCAGGCCCATGGTCTTTCCCTCTTCGGAGTGGGGAGTGGGCCAAGACTAATCCCTTAACTCGGCCCATCATAGAGCAGAGAGAGAGAGAGCCCACTTCAGAGTAGGGACCTTCGTTAGTACGGAGTAGGGACCTTTGTCCAGTCCAATAGGGACCTTCGTCCAGTCTAGTAGGGACCTTCGTCCAATCCAACAAGGTTCCATACAAATAGGCTTGAGTATGGAGTAGGGACCTTCGTCCAATCCAACAAGGTTCCATACAAATAGGCTTGAGTACAAAGTAGGGACCTTCGTCTAGTCCAGTAGGGACCTTCGTCCAGTCTAGTAAGGACCTTCGTCCAATCCAACAAGGTTCCATACAAATAGGCTTGAATAATTGTGCCCCCTTCAACAACCAATCACTGTCTCTCTACCAATCCCTTACTCTTCCTGTCTGTTCCCTCCCCACCACCACACCCAGCACAGCGAGCACCCTAATACCTATCTCCACTACCATAATCAAGTTATTTCGCCACAAAATCACAACCCAATGCTATCAACAACCCACTTCCTATAGTTGGCGAAAATTGGATGTGGTGCACCACCACCGCAAGCCACGGTTGATGTGTGAATTGGATTTTATACACTGCAAGCTCTAGCCTCCCACCGTTGTGACCACCACACATGTACATATACAAACCCTCTTTTCCCTCTCTCTATATCTCTCCTTATGGATTATTGTCCTATTTACTAAAACCATGATAGGCCTTTTATTATTGAGGCATGAGTGATCGGTGAAGAATAATGGATATTGGGTTTGGTGAATGGGTGGTTTATTTGTTGTTACAGTGGCATTTGTGATGGTGATATAGGGATAGGTAAGCGTTGGGGTGGTGGCGGTGCTAGGATTTCGCAGAAAAGGTTGTGGGAACCGGGAATTGCAATGGTTGCGATGATTGTAACTTTGCACCAGAGCTATTGTGAATTTCGCAAAGAAACTTTTATGTTAATTGAATCAAAAACAACAGTGCTATATGTAAATGCAAGTGTAAATATATTAATATATATATAGTAGCAATATACATGTATATATAAGTAATTTGATGTTGAATCCGTGAGATCAATTTGAGAGAGAGAAAATGCATTTGAGAGAGAGGAGAAAGATTCAATGCATGTTAGAGGGAAAAAAAGGAAGAAGAGATTTATGAGGTTGGGTAGTCGCAGTTTAGAGGGGAAGAGTAATGGAGAGGGAAGAGGCAGTGGGGCCAGAGGGGGTATTGGGTGTTTGATTGTGGTGTGAAGTTATGAGATGGGTGTGTTTGGTTACAATGATATCAAGGGCACTTTTGGCATTTAAACAACAAAATTAGTTTCGTCATTGTATTTTGTTAGTATATTTAATGGAGACAATATGGGGGTTGCATATTGCATATTGACCAAAACCTCTCATTGGATTCAAAAAGAGTCTCATCATCACATTTACACTTTTTTCGTCATCTTATTCAAGACAAAAAGACTTGCTTCTAAAAATTATTTTGATTATGAAGGTTAGAGATATTGCTATGACTTTTAAATAAAAAATTATTGTATTAGAAAATAAAAACTAGTATTAAAAAAAAAAAAAAAACTGTACAAAAATTTATGAAGGGCCCCAATTAGATTTTTCACCTTGGGGGTCTCAAATAAGTTTGAGTCGCCTATGCCCTTAGGTGTATGTCACGCCATGAAGATTTCGTCAGATGCACAATATTTGAGTATTATAAATTACTTGGTGTGATGCACCTCTGATTTGAGATTGTGTTTTATGTGTTATGTTCATGTAAATTGGAGCAAATACTATGTACCATGTTCTTGTAGAGAGAAGACTACAGTAGGGGACCTGAAGTCCCAAATTGAAATTGGAATGAAGTTGAGGGAATCCTTGATGTGTGGGTAAAAGAATAGACCACATGGTTGATGAAGGAAAAATTGCTTCTTGAGGTTTGAGAAATGAGCTTTCTAACGTGAATGAGTACTCCTAAGTTCTGCACCTGTAAATCGAGTTTAGTTCCTGCCTGATTGTGTTGTTGACTAGAGGGCACTCTGTTGCTCAACCAAAATGGTCAACAATGCTCTAATGATCATAACCAAAAATCTCATACCTTTAACCCTTGGAGGTGTAGCCTTTATATAGGAATGCTATCCTGCTTCTAAATGTTTCCTTTTCCATTTAGGAATACACTTGTCCAGCAAGTATTCCTTATCTAAGATACTTTTCTAATTAGATTGTGGTGACTCAGAGGTTGCCATTAACCACAAGGACGCCACTGTGGTTTTTTTTTTTTTCCTCTCCCCTTTTCGTATACTAACTTCAACTTAGCCCACTAATGTGAGAGCATATCACCTCGGCTAGATTACTTTATGCCCACCACTGTGAGCATTGTTGTCGGCTGTGTCCCAGACCTCAAATTACTTAGCTTATGTGAGTACTTCACTCTAAAAGCTATTATGGATACCTTGAGCGAACCTTGTTTGTGGTCCTACTAACCTCGACTAAGCTTTTTATCAGCTTCTTGCCTTTGCAAGGGACATTGCTTTAATACATTCAAGTTGACCACAACCTGCACTCCCACCAATTGAGCCTTGGAAGTGCACCCAAACATGTGTTCTTTCCCGAACTGGGCTTTTTCTTCTCACCTTTCTCGATTGAGAATGCCATTACTTCGGGGCCTTGACCCAAGACAACAATTTACATAAACAATTGCCTTCCAAATTATTGAGCCTATATGCTCGAACTTCGGCAATTGTCGTTACAATATATTCTCATTGCTCTCATGCTGCGACTTTTCTCTTTTTACAATGGGTTTCAGTGAACTTCAACTTAGATATGGCAATCTTGGGTATTCTTCGGGTGAGTTTTGCTCGAATGAGCTTTGCTTTTCTTGAGCATGGAGACTTATCTTCTCGAGCTTCACCACCTATCCAGCGAGGACCTCGAGGGCATGGTTGTGGTGTGGCACTTCTTGCATCTGTGATAGCTACTTTCCATTCTTAGCCCCATTGGCCTTCACTTGTGAATTGTTCCACGTTGTGACCGATTCTATTGCCCTTCGTGTCCTCTTCGCCTATGCCTTCGTGTTGAGCTTTGGTATATCTTGTCCTCGTTTCTCACAAATAGCGCCAAATTGTGGGTAAAAATTGGACCACATGGTTGATGGTGTGAATTAATACTCATGAACTCTACATCTGCAAAATTGAGGTAAGCACTCGTTCAATCTTTTCGTCGGCCAGTAGACACTTCGATGCTCAAGTCAACAACTCCTCAAAGAACACCAAAATGCTCAAGAATGCTCTAATGCTCTGAACTAGAAACTCAAACCTCAACGCTTGGGGGTGTAGCCTTTATATAGGAGTGTCATTCCACTTTCACAAATTTTCTTTTCCATCTAGGAATACACTTGCCTAGCAAGGACACCTTCCTAAGTAGATTAGGTTCTACTTCTTAAGGTAACATTTCCTTATCCAATTAGTTGGTTCCTTCTCACACTAAGATTACACATCCTTTGTATCATATTTTGACTAGGCTTTGACCACTGCCCTCACCTGTGCGGTTCGTGTTTCGCCACGTGGTATCTCTATCAGAGGTCATGCTGCATCATTCGACCTTGAACCCACTTGGTCCTGCTTAAAAAATACATCCCCACATTTTATAGAAGAAAGGCTTTCTCAAAATTTTGCTTTTCATCGGCCAGAGGACACTTTGATGCTCAAGTCAACAACTCCTCGAAGAACACCAAAATGCTCAAGAATGCTCTAATGCTCTTAACAAGAAACTCAACCCTCAACGCTTGGGGGTGTAGCCTTTATATAAGAGTGTCATTCCACTTTTACAAATTTTCTTTTCCATCTAGGAATACACTTGCCTAGCAAGGACACCTTCCTAAGTAGATTAGGTTCTACTTCTTAAGGTAACATTTCCTTATCCAATTAGTTGGTTCCTTCTCACACTAAGATTACACATCCTTGGTATCATATTTTGACTAGGCTTTGACCACTGCCCTCACCTGTGCGGTTTGTGTTTCGCCACGTGGTATCTCTATCAGAGGTCATGCTGCATCATTCGACCTTGAACCCACTTGGTCCTGCTTAAAAAATACATCCCCACATTTTATAGAAGAAAGGCTTTCTCAAAATTTTGCTTTTCGTCGGCCAGAGGACACTTCGATGCTCAAGTCAACAACTCCTCAAAGAACACCAAAATGCTCAAGAATGCTCTAATGCTCTTAACTAGAAACTCATACCTCAACGCTTGGGGGTGTAGCCTTTATATAGGAGTGTCATTCCACTTTTACAAATTTTCTTTTCCATCTAGGAATACACTTGCCTAGCAAGGACACCTTCCTAAGTAGATTAGGTTCTACTTCTTAAGGTTACATTTCCTTATCCAATTAGTTGGTTCCTTCTCACACTAAGATTACACATCCTTGGTATCATATTTTGACTACGCTTTGACCATTGTCCTCACCTGTGCGGTTCGTGTTTCGCCACGTGGAATCTCTATCAAAGGTCATGCTAACCCACTTGGTCCTGCTTAAAATTACATCTCCACATTTTACAGAAGAAAGGCTTTCTCAAATTTTTGCTTTAACTGGCCTAGAAGTTAAATTTTTATTTAATTAAGGCAAGAGGGTTGAAACATTACAATTTTGACACTTTGAGAAATGTATGATTTCATTCATTTTAAAATCATTTTCAGACTTTCTAAACTTGGTGGAATATCTACCCTGCCACAATTAAATTTGGTTTAGAACCCCTGTCCTAACACAAGTGCGAGTTGGTTTGGGGAAGGGGCTTTATCTCAGGGCTGGTTGACACAAAGGCACCCCATCACAAACCCGACCCATTGCGACCCCCTAAAGATGTCAATTTATGGTATAACAACCATTGTTTTGCAGTCTGGTAGATATGTACAATTGAAAATTGTGCTTATCTGTGTATATCAGTGTGACGATCTAGAATTTTTCCTTTCGCTCGAGCGGAGGAGTTGACGCTCGAGCGGACTTGTGAGGCTCCCAGTATTTTTGCAGGCTGCCCGAGATTCTGAGAGTTGTAAATTCCTGCTCGAGTGTAGAAGTGGTCGCTCGAGCGGACGGCTTTGTTGGTTTGAGCGCTCGAGTGCAAGGTGGGGCGGTCGAGCGGGTCGCCTGGTTGAGTTTGAATTTTTGAGGCACGTGGGTTCGTCTGTGGCATTTTTGTTAGTGTATTTGGAACCTCCTTATTTTATTTTGGGGTATTGATTGTGGTGGTAATATGATGGTAAAGTAAGATTGGACCAAAAACTTTAATTCGAATAATTCGCCTACGATCAGTCGTCACTCTTTTGCCCTTTTCTCCTTCCATACTTGGAATTTGAATGTGAGGTTGAAACCATTGGAAAGCTTGTTGCCGGGGCATCAATTTGGACACAAGAACGACCTAGAACGGAGTTCCGATGAGAGAGTTATATCCATTTGAAGTTTTCATATCTGTGCTGGAAGCAGGTCCGCACGTGCGGGGATAGCGGCGCACGTGCGGGATTGTGCGGGACAGCAACTCAAAAACGTGATTTTTGGATCATTTCTAACATTTTCTTTTCCTCTCTTCTTCTCCCCTCCTTCATGTCCGAAAACCTAGCCCTAAAAACCTTGATTTCCTCCACTTTTATCAACAAATCCACCATGGATCTTGCATCAAGGATGGAGAACAAGAGAAGATCAACATTTCTACCGATTGGAATTTCGAAATTTTGGAGGAATCTCCTTAAAGCTTGCTCCTTTGTTTGATTCTTGAGGTAGGGGTCCTAGTTCTCCTTCAATGCTTACATTAATAGGTAGATTTGTGATATTTTGGAATATATAAATGCAAAACCTACATTTTTAAGCATATAGAGTATATTATGAGAATTGGGTTTTTAGAGTTTGAGATGTTGGAAGTTAAATTGATGGGTTAAAATGATGGATTATGAACCCTAGGTGTATAATCAATGGGAAAGTTGGAATGAGAAGTAATGGGTTAAGAAATTTAAAACTTTATTTGAAATTTCTAGATTTCCCAGAAACCCTAGGTTGATTCTTGATGATAGTCAATGATTTGGCCCAAATTGAAAGTAGATTCATGAAATTGGTAGGTTGAATTATATATGTACAAGTTTAATTGGAATTTGGTTATGTTTGAAAATTATGTTTAAAATTTGCGAATGAACTTTGTTATGAGCATTGTAAATCATGTTATAATGAGAAAGAAAATTGAGGGAAATGATTTATTAATGATATGGATGACATAAACTCAATTATGGAACGTTGAAATGGGATTTAAGAATTCCTCTTGAATTATGTTGAATTATATTTAATGGTGTTGAGTTGAATCATGTTGATTTTGGTTTTGTGATCTAAAATGTAGAGATTTCCAAAATGGGTTTAATCTCAAATCATTTTATTAAATTCTTAGTGGGTTTGTTTAGTTATTCAACTCTAGAGGATGATTTAATGGGGTTTCTTTATGGGGATGGGAAATGTTTGGTTTTTGGTGAAAACACTAGAAATTTAGAGATTTTGGGGAACATGGAAATGTTCATAAAAATCCTTTCTTTCTTTGAATAGAAGATGAATGGGTGTAAATTCCATAATGTGTTTTGCAAGATTGGTAATCTTTTATATATATTGAGTTGGAGAAATAGGTTTGAAAACTTCAAGTGTAGTCCTTGGTGCGGCCCATGTTGCAAAAATTCGTTCGCCTCGTTTTGCGTGCTTAACCCTTTAGTATTTTTGAAATCTGTGTCTGGTGCCCTTAAGATGCATGTAAATTCATTTGAAGTAAAATAAAGCAGGAAATGAATTAAGAAAGAAAAAGAGCTCATGTATAAGTTGTGCATGTGTGTAGGTCACAACCCGGGAGGGACAGGCACGCCGTTGCAGCACTGTGAGTAATAGTACAGAAATGTACATTTTATTTACCGTTGATGATTAATGCCACTAACGCTCTGTTCCTTGTAAGTATTTACACGAACATTTATGATGATTGGGAATTAATGTGAACATTGAAAGATTTGCGTACACCAGTATGACTTTAGAATCATTACGTTCTGTCTATAACGAATATTAACCCTCTGTTATTTATCGACAAACTACGTCGCTTCTTAACGAATAAATGGAACTTATGTTCATCCTTGAACAATGGTATCTGTATGAACCTAAGATTATTCAGTTAATAAGTCATTGAGAGTGAACACTCTCGAAGAACCAGACAATTGGAAAAGCTATGTACATCCATATGAGTTTGAGACTATTCTGTTGTGATATACACGGACCCAAAGTTGTCCAAAACCTATAGTATGAATACAAAGGTCTAACATTATTATGTGACTCACGTTACAATGTGAATCGTTCTGTCACCATGAATAGTACTGTAATGACACGTGCTTTCTGTAAATAATTATTGTTATTACCCTATTATATACAGGACAACCGTGTCAATCTATAACTACGCTTTACTTTATGTCAAAGTTATCATTAGCACTCTGTTATACGCAAGTTAAGTATGTTAATATATGAGAATGATGAAGGAATCTATGTGCTTCTATATAATCTATAAGACCTAATGATTTCTGGTATGGAACAAAGTGTTATACGGAACTAAGTGCTGCAATGCGAGTCACCTCTAGAATCCGTACGAACCACCTCTTGAGTCCATACATATGTGAACTTATGAGGCCGAGGGCCAACTTGTGAATTTATGAACTTATGAGGTCGAGGGCCAACTTGTGAATTTATGAATCCATGAGGCCGAGGGCCATTTTGTGAAATATGAATCCATGAGGCCGAGAGCCAACGTGTGAAACTATGAATTCAAAAGGCCAAAGGCCAAGTTGTGAAGTTATGAATCTCAGTTATGAATCTATAAAGCCAAAGGCTAAATTGTGAATATGTGAACCCACCAAGCCAAGGGCCAATCTGTGAATTTGTGAACCAACAAGGCCGTTCTGAAAATTTGTACAGAATCAGATTAACCACATGATTTTCTACGTTCACATACGCATTGATATGTATTATAATTTAAGTTGAACATGAAATTGTTGAAGTACTACTATTCACTGAGCCTAGCTCACTCTGTATTTTGTCTGCTTCTGTAGGTATTCAACCTGGAGTCAATCCTGACCCTAATGCTCGTCTCTGCTTCATCAACCTCAGTATGTCCAGGTACTTAAGTGAAGCCGTGTGTGTTGTGTGGTTTTGTCCAGCTTTTGGGCTTTGTATATTGAGAGGTGTATAACCTATTCCTCGCTCATGCTTTTGTTATACGCCCAATCATGGGGTCGGGTCTTTATATGTGTATGTCTATTACTGATGTTCAGGTGTATATTTACTGTATGTTCATCTACCTTATGTAATGTGCGTGATCCTGGCATAATAGTGGTAGCTCAATGGATATTGTTTTACGTTATTTTATGTTATTAAATGCTTCCGTTCAAGCCCTATATGTTATACATATCAGACTTTATGTCCGTTTCTGAAGTGGTCATGCCCAAACTTTTAGGGGCGAGTTATGGGCGTGACAGTCAGTGTGAATGATAACAACATTTTTTGTAGTGTTGCTGAGTTTGCATTGAAAGTTGCAATTACTGCTGGTATTTGACCATTTGGTTTGATGTGGTCTACCATTTAACCCACTAATTATGCATGCTAGAACTAAAGTAAACAGATGCTAAAGTTGAACCTTGAGCTTGAATTCAATTAGCATTTCTTTTATGCAATATTATGGCCAATGATCAAATTTTGTTTTTTGGCATGTTGTTTTGGTTAGCATGGACACGTTTTGGAAACAACAGACAAAATGAGAATCGAATTTGGAAACGTATGGAAATATTTAGAAAAACAAACTAAAACCTGTCGAGGTTTGTGCATATCTTTACATAAAGGGCACTACTATGCAATCCTGAAGTAAATGCTATCCAATAATTGTTATACAATCTGGATGTATAAGAAGGTGCATACTTTAGGATTGCATAGTTGTAACAAAGAAAGAATTTTAAGTGATTAAACATGCTTGTTTATCTTCTCGTCTCTCTCCTTTCCTACTTCCTGATAAATTTAAGAATTTTCTTTGTTTTTAAATGTCTTTCTATTAACAAAAAGCGGCAAATAGAAATAATTATTGTTGGATATTCATAGTAGGTGGTGAAAGGACTCATTGTTTCATTGCCTATCAATGGAAACACAGGAATTTCAGTATTGCACTAGTTTTTTGTGTTGGTTTTCTGGGAAAAGGAGCCATTTCAACCACTTGATGGAAAGAAAATAAAGTTTTGTTCCTTGCTTGTGTCTGATTTTCAAAATGTTTATGAGAAAATGTCATAAATCAAGATATCTCTGGGAGCTGTAACAAAGATTTCAAAAAGGCTAGACAGTTAAGTGATTTTGCGGCTCATGGTCTGCATCACGTTATTGTCTTTTATGGTGAATGGTTTTTGGGTTCATATTGGGGAGTTGTGTTGAGATTTATTTTGCAGATTGTAAGGCCTATATATATATATATTGAAGTTTTTGCATGTTCTTATGGCTTTGCATTTTTGGTTGTGGTATGTGTCTTTGTTCTAGACACTCAGTATGACAATGAAGTTTCGTTAAGCGATAGGTTAGGTTATCTATCATAAAAGAATATAAACATATTTTTGGTTGGTGGCAGTTGCACACTGGGAGATCCAGAGGTCGAAGAATAGAGCAGCAGTTCTCAAAACATGTACATTGTGAACTGAAGGACACGGTTTCTTGGGGAGATCGAATCAGATGGTGCTGCTATTTACTGGCTTAAGAATGTTGTCTCACTTGAGCGAATGATTTTGAGCACCCAAAAGAGATTGTACCATGGAGGTGGAAAGTGGACGAGCTTCCGGTGCCCATGGTTTGAATGGCAAAGAAAGAAGGCCTGTACCTATGATTTGCTCCAAAAAGAAAAAGTCAATTCACATGCAGAACTACTTTTCTTATGACATATATTTATGCTACAAAAACTATTTAGCTAGAATCCATGTTTTGTAAAACATAATAGATAGTTTTTCTTTAAAATTTTAGTTTAACTATTTATTAGTGTAGACATGAGGGATGTAATTTATTAGTTAAAATGTTTTACTAATATTGTCATCTCAAAGTTAGGAATGCAACTTGAGCAAACTCAACTCAAGTCTAGTTTGATAAATTTTATTTCCACTTTTAAGGGGGGAAAAAAACAATTTGTTGGATTTTGAACAACTCGGGTGGATCCAACCCAAGTCGCATGGTGTACTACTTACATTTAATTCTTTTTATTTAGTTATTTTTTTTATTCATTTTTAGTGTTTTCATAAACAATGGAAATTTGAAGAAAAAAAAAATCATTGCTTTCATATTTGTGCTAAAAAAAAAAATGTTGAGAATGATTTTTGGTGCTTTTTTAAAAATAAAATGGCCAAACGATATTTTTTCAGTAAAGCTCTGTTTGTTTTGACGTAAAATATTTTACACAAATAATTTTTATAAATTTAAAAATAACATTCCATTGATTTTAGAATAATAATATTTTAGTGATAAGAACATACTAGAAGCAATAAGAATCACCAAGCCTCAACATCTTACAATACTCCAATCTAAATGGATTCAGCTAAAACAGAGTATTCACTCCATACCCCCTTAAGTTGATATAGCTCATTTTTATTTTTATTTTTCAAAAATTTCAAGCCAAATAGTTCAGAGGTTATTGTTCTTGGCCATAATGCCTTACCTAGCATTTTATGTTTTACTATATAATCGAAAGCTAAGCAAAGAAAAACCTCAACAAAACTTTCTATCTTCGTTATTTTTATGCCTACTAATTGCATCAACTACTTGTCTAAAGTTTTTCTAAAATTATTGAGATATTTGACTCATCATTAGTGTCACGGCTTCGCTTGTGATATTGTCTTGACTGGGATGAAGTAACAATTGAGGATGCAAAATTGTTTTCAACCTATTTGTATTTTGATATGCATCTTCAATGTCATCATTCAAATGTACCCTTTTATACTCCAGTCTAGAGTCCAAATCTCTATCAACAATTGATTTTGCAAAATTCCCTCTTTGCCTGATCCTTGCCAACCACTGTAGCCATCTCACCGTACATCTTAATTTTCTTGTTAAGATATTTCGTATGAGATGGACGTGTAAGTTTTCAAATAATAGAAGTTATATAAAAAAGAATAAAAACTACAAAAAATATATAGATTCAAATAATAGTGATCTAACAATCACACTGAACATATTCTAAGTAGGTTTTTGGGCTCGCTGTTACCATCTTCATATTGTTATCCCATCCAAATTCACTTCTACCTCGAAGTTGATCTATAACAGTTCATGCAGTTTTTACTGTTCTAAGATGATGTTGGACGTGATCTGCTGAGCATTGCACTTCATATTTCTCTAATATGATATTTGACCCTCGAGTGAATGAACTCATCCTAAAAGTGTAATTAGGTCTTTTTTTCATTTTTCACCTCATCTGCAAGAATGTCGAACAACATTCACTCCATCCATTGATTTTGTCCACCTAAATTGTTTGCTCTTGCCTTCCACTTTTTTTTTTTTCTCATTTTTGTCAACATACCACTTTGCATGATTAAATTCCAAGCATCAAGAAAAAATAACCCAAAATCCAATGTTAACAAAAATACACTGACATCATCCAAAACTAGTCAAGTAGTAATGTATATAGTCAAAGAAATATGTGTTGTAGCTTCAAACATGACATGTAATGCTCCTTGCTTTGATACATTCATTTAATAAAACAGAGCATGCTATCTTCAAAATAGAGAAAAACTAATTGCAACCACCACAATTGTTACTAAATAACACTACTGCTGCAACCCATCACAAGAAACAAAATGGTCTAGAAATCATCACTACATGCTGCATTCACTTGCAGCAAACCTGAGCATACAGTCCACTAGCTAACAGGTCATAAATCAAAAGCATGAGTACGAGTGAAGCAAAAACTTGCAATTCTTCAAATAACAAAAACTTAAAATTTCCTCATTTGGATCATCAGCCATATACACAAAGAATTGGAAGTCAATGCAAATAATAAAGCTAAAAATTATCACAATCTGTGATCAATACGCATAAATGGGGAAAAATAGGAAATCAATCCAAAATTCAATTGATGTTTGTTTTTGCTAAATGAAATCTTTAACTAAAAATAAATAAATAAATAAATAGAAAAGGAAAGATCAACTAGTTAGTTTCTTGCATAATTCAGTGATTGGATTTTTAAGGAGCCACTCCTAGGTACCCCAAGACTTGAATTGCAAAGGCACAAATATATTGTCCACAGTTGGAATATGCAGTCATATCCACACAATCCACCAATCAGCTTGCAAACTTGAATTGCAAAGGCACAAATATATTGTCAAATTCTGTCTTAAAATTCTATGTTTCTGCAGTTGGGTTTGGAGGTATCAGCATGCAATCACAATTCAAGTCCTCCAATCAAATAGGCTTGCAGAGGCACAAGGAATGATATCACGCAACATACTGGACGTCTGAAAGGACAGAGGAAAGAAAAATATCATGGCAGATCAACGTCTAGGATGGGGTAGCTATGTGTCGAGGTAAGGCTTCTGTGCAGCCGGTGTGTGACACTATGCCAGGAAAAAAGAATAGAACATTTTGAACATAAAGTCTGTAATAAGCTTACCAGAATGATCAAATCAATCCAACAAAATCCAAAAAGTTTCATCCATGCAACAAACTAATGATGAAGTCAAGTCAAGTGCAAAGTTGGTTACAAAACAATTATCCAAATCAAGTCAAGTGCAAAGTTGGTTACAAAACAATTATCCAAATCAAGCCAAGTGTACCCAAATAGTCAGTAACATTGGGCACCTACTTCTGCTGTAATCCAAGAAGCAATGGGAGCTCAAAACATCTAAATCTCTGTTGTTTTTCATCATTTTAAACATGTTTTTGCCTTTCCTTTGTAACATAAAGTTGGTAATCATCAATATAATCCAAAAGAGTTTCATCCAACAATCCAAAGAGTTTCATCCAAAAGAGTTCTATGCAAGTGCAAAGTTGGGTGCACCAAAAGCATCCACCAAATCAGCCGTAGTTGTACTCAAGAACTCGTGCCCTAGGGCAGCTTCTGCTGTAGTCCTCCTCTCCGGGTCCAAGGATAGAAGTCCCTGAAACACACTCAAAGTTAATTGCAATATGAAACCATAAATATCAAATAGAATATTTGTGTCCAATTATTACTTTTAATTTAATTAATGTTTAAAAACTAATTCAATTAAATTCCTTGTCATTCTCTGGTATAAACTAATAAACTCGGTTCTCCAACATACCGAAAGTAGATCAAGTCCAGCGGGTTCAAGGTCTTTCAAAACAGCACCAAGATCCTGCAGAGGAAGCAACATATTTCATAAAATGTCCAGGTGCATGAATACATCGATATAAAATTAATTCAACCAAATTCTAAAAATAATTTACCATAGGAGGTGACTGGATCATGTCATGAGGAAAACCAGGTAGTGAAGTCACTCCTGGCCAGCTATCCTCGTTGGGAGTTCCCAACAAACTTAATTGCCAAAACACGTAGAAAACAAATCAATCCCAAACAATACACACGAAGCGAATCGAAAAGATAATTGTAAGCTACAAAATCACATTAATGGAAGTTATAAACCTGAAAATTTCTTGCAGAACATCAATTTCAGACTGGCCATTGAACAAAGGCTCCGTCATTACCATCTCAGCAAATATACATCCCACAGACCACATATCAACAGCAGCAGAGTAATGCTTGGAACTCATTAAAATTTCTGGTGCTCGGTAACCAAGGGTTACCAGCTAGAAGGAGAGAAATCAGAATTATGATACAACTTGCAATAGTTTATTCATGGAAGAGGTGTACTTTGCCTATGTAAACAGTGCATAAATACAATATGAGTACAAGTTTATACCTTAGGAGTAAGCATCAGGTCAGGGGAAACAAATCCCCTAGCATGTCCGAAATCCGCAATCTTCAGCGTATTTGAACGTGTATCAATTAGGAGATTATCGGGCTTCAGATCGCGGTGCAGAACTCCGTTGGAGTGGCAGTAAGATATCCCACAAAGAATCTGCTTCAGAAATTTCTGCATAACAAAAGTTACAATTTAGTGGTTGCATGTTAAGGGAATAAAAATAAAAAAAAAGGGACAAGAATATAAATCACTTAGGACATGGTATTGCAGCAGAACTCTATAAATTGATGTTAATGAAACTATTTCCTTGGTTCGAACTAAACTTTCAACAAGATAATTTCTTGTTTCATTTACTAAATTTTCAAATAACCAAATACTAGGACAAAATGTTGAGAATTTTACAAATTAGAACAGACAAGTGGAAAAATCTTACAACTTATTCACATGCAACCTTTTATAAGGACAATTTTCCCCCAGATTGCAGCATCATTTTGACATGAGAAATGTGGCCTCATTTTTTACACAAATTTTCCTCAGATTGAAGGATCATTTTTCACAGCAATCATATAGGTGAACATTATAGAAATATGTCAGCAAGCCTACAAATTTATAAAAAATAGCATCTTTCTCACTTTGATAATTGCTGGATATTTTTCATCATGCCAAGACATGTGCACCCTCAAATCCATAGCAACGTGCTCCAAAACCATATACAAAAACCCGTCTTCAACGAAAACACGCTCCAACCTATCACCCAAAACAACAAAGGTTGTTAGGCAGTGCATACTAATATGATTACTACCAAGGGGTTATGTCATGGAGTGTTAAAAAATGTCATGCTTACCTCACGATATTTTGGTGACGTAAATCAAACAGCAATGAAGCTTCACGGATAGCACTGCAAGGTATCTCATCATCAGGCAAAAAGATCTTCTTCAATGCCATTTTTTTGTTGGTCAACCTGTCAATGGCCATCAAAACAATGGCTTGACTTCCCTGTAGAGATTCGTCAAAAAGGGCGTACTGCCAAGTTCAACAACCAACTCAAGAATAAGTCCAACAGAAATTCATAGAATGTCAAACAACTAGAACAAAATGAGTATACGTACCCCTTCCATCTTCAGATGCAATCTTCAGAAACACAAGAAAAATCTAACGACTAGAAAGGAAAAACAATCAGAAAAGAGGAAAATATTTGAAAGAAAGAAAACAAGTGAGGTAACACACATTCATGTCTACAAAATAGTCAAAAACAAAATTTACTTTGTTCATGATAATTCACAAATTATCCAACTGATGATAGGGAAGGGGGGGGAGGGGTGATAAAATGAGTGTTCGAAGAGCAATGCAGTATATCATAATAAGTCAATTAAGAAGTATTACAAAAGAAAGAACAAGCAAAATACAATCACAGGCTCAACATCACCCAGAAAAGCCCACAGTTGAAATGCATATATTTGATATTAAGTTTCTTAGGGCACTCTTTGGTATTTGAGTCAGCCAAAGTAACTTTTAATTCATGTTTAGCCTGAATGATACAAATTTTTAGAGAGCGAGAGAAACAAAATATGAAAACTTATGGAGAAGGGGAGCAGAGTGACTGGCTTTGCCTCTTTTGTGACCCAACATAAAATTAAGAATCCTTACTAAGGATCAATGATTAGATTCAAACCTTGGTGAGGCAAATCATAAACCTCAGGTCTTTAAGCATAAGCTTTACAGTTTTTGCAATTTTATATTTGCAAAACATGTAATATATACTTAAAATTAGTATAAATAAGTCCAAGAAAAAAGGTGCCTAAGACTAGATAAATTGACTAAAATAAATTTCGAGGGCAACCCAAGTCCATTAATATGGTTCCAAGGTTTTGAAAACCAGACTGGACCGACCGGTTGAACCGGTGACCAGACCTAGTTCCGATCCAGATGACCTTCCAATGAATGTTTCTATGAAGCCCCGACACTCTAAAACATGTGCCGTAGCAATGTCGGACACGAGAACACAACAAGGACACGTTAATTAGTTTTTTTAAGAGACACACAAACTAGTTTTTTAATTAATAGATTATCGATAAAAAATAACTAAATAAACAACAAGCTAAGAAGCATGGATACGGACATGCTGACACGACAATTTTCAAAAAACGCATGACATAACAAGTGGAGAACACACAAAATATATAGTTTTATGTATTTATTATATGTCATATATATATATAATATTGAAACACAATAAAAAATGCAACTTAATACTAATTTTTGTAGATGTACATTATTTTTGTTTTGTCTTTGTACCCTAGATAATTTTGTGTATATAACTCATGGACGTATGTATCCCCCAAGTGTCTGAAGAGTGTCCAATTCTAAAAAAAAATAAAAATAAAATAATAGGATATATTTGAACGAGTGTCCGACACGTGTCGGGAAGTGTTTGAAAAGTGTCGGTGTCCAACGCAGACATGGCACCTTAGAAGTGTCCGTGTTTCATAGATGACGAGTTAACTTAACAGTGGTCATTCTTTCTTTTTTTCTTTTTTATAAAAAATTTATTCTTAATTTTTGTTAATTTTGATTGTTTATAAATGTAATATTAATCCACTAACAAATAAAAATATAATAAATATATATATATATATATATATTTTGTCAGTCTGTATCTTTTTTTTTTTTTTTTTTGAAATTATGTCCATAGTTAGATATGGTTTGATCATCCATATCACATAATTATTGATCTACAAATAATGATCATGCTTTTTTTGTTTCCTTGCCTCTCTCTTCTTTTCCACGACCCTATCTTTTTCATAAAATTAAAAAACTAAAAAAAAAAGAAGCTAATCACCGCATTCATTACTAAAACCTAACCGCATCAATTGTTCGCAACATTTACAGAAAAATAAAATAATATCAATTACAGAAAAAATTGCAAGAACCTGGATATGCAGATATATAATCGAATGACCATGTGTGTCGATATAGAGAGAGCTATATATATCTATATTCATAGAAAAGCACGGACACAAAATCAATCACTCAAAAAAACTCAAAATCAATCCCTCGAAATTGAAAACAATGAGAGACATTATACCAATCACCATTCGTCGATATATATATATTCACAGACAAGCACAGAAACAAAATCAATCACATGAAAACAGAAACAAAAACAGAAACACAAAATCAATCGCTTGAAAATTGGAAAGAATGAGAGATATTAAACAAATATATACATATATATATATATATATATATTCACAGAAAAGCACAGAAACAAAATCAATTACACAAAAACAGAAAATCAATCGCTCTGAAATTGGAAAGAGCGAGAGATATTGGACGAATCACCGTGCGTGTCGATATATATAGAGAGAAAGCTATATATATATATATATATATCTATATATATAATTCACAGAAAACGTAAATGCAAATCAGAACTAAAAATGCAACATAAGAGAGATGAAAACTTTGATTCATTTCTCGGAAACAAAAGTTGATGAAAATTTTCAAAAAAATGTGTGTAAATGTGAGTAAGAGGTGCATTACCGAGCCGGATTATAGTGACGAAGCAGAGAGAGCTCTTCCAAGTGCTGAAAGGTGTTTGTAGAGAGAAGTGAAGTATTGTTTGTATATATATAGAGGGGGGAAAAATTTTAGGCTCTGTTTTCAGTTCCATCGCATGTGCAGGCGAGAGACAGAGCTTTCACAATTGCGTTCAACGTGATTCTGTAGTGAATTCTAATTTTAATTTTAATTTATTTTATTTTATGTCAATGGACTGGGCAGTTGCTTGGTAGGCCCAATAGGGGTGGAAGGGACAAGTTTTTGGGTGCTTACACTTTTCCGTTGGTGGCCCATTATTTCGGTGAATGATACATGACAGGTGGGCCTTCTGGGCTTCAAATACTTCTAGTTATATATATATATATTCAAAGCAATGAGATACCATTTAGATTTTTGTTGCTATGAGTTGTAGCAATCGGTACAGTTAATTGAGGTTTTCAATTGTAAGGATCGAGCCAATTCAAATTTTAATTTAATATAATCAAGGCCTAGATAATTTTCTTTATGCATAATTATATTGTTTAATTTTTTACGCGAATTAGTTTATCGGTTCGCGAGAATGGTCTTTCATTTCAATTTGAGATTTGACAGATACGCCTCGTAGATAATTTCTTTTATTTTAAAATATTGAGTTTAATTATTTTGTTAATATTTTGGAGATTAGAATAATTATTTACGCATTTGGGCTCCTAAAATTGTAATATTTATACATAATAGAGATATTTTTGTGAAGGCATAGCAACCACTATTATGCGACCTTCTCCGCTTCAATTTTACACTTAAATTCACATTCACCTAATGGGAAAATTAGGGAAAAGTCCCTCTACAAGTTTGTGTAAGAGTTTAAGGACATAAATAATTTTCTTCCTAGTTAAAGTCCTTGGAATTTCAAATTATAAAATAATAAAGACAAATTTTAATATAAATAGACCAAATTACCCTTCCCTCTTTATCTCAATTAGTCTTTCTCCTCTCTGTTTCTCGTCTCTATCTCTGTCTCTCGTTTCTCTCTTTCCTCTCTCTTGTCACTCATCTTTGGTAGATCCTCATTTTTGGCAGATCTGCGGTCCTTACTGTCTCTCTCCTCGTCTTCTCCACTGTTAATGGCTACAACATCATAGCTCTCCTCTCCGGCTTCCTGAACTACAGCCACTTCATCACGAAGTCTGCCGTCGAAGAGATCGTCGCCGTTTACTCAGATCCAAGCAAACCTTCGCTCAAACGACTCTCTGGTGTTGCCGTCTGTTCCCTACTAGTCTTCATCATTTTTTCTAAAGAGAGACACAGATTTGCAGGTAGCAAACAAAGAGAGAGAGATCGACGGTGGTGCTGGATTAGATGAATATCATATGAAAACCGGAGCTTCCTCGCCAACACTATTATCCTTCGATTTATGCATGCGAGTCTCGGATCGGAGGAGGCAGTCCATCGCCGGCCGCCCTTATTGCCAAGTCCGCTGTCGAAGAGATCGTTGCCGGAGAGATCTCTGTTCGCTCAAATCCAAGCGAAGAAGGTTACTACCGACAAGGTACGATCGATTGAAGCCTCATTTTTTGCGTCATGTTTGATCGGAGGTATGACTTTCTGTCGAAACGGTACGGCGTTTCGGTGGCTGTCCTGTCGAGTCCTGGCTCAACGAAGAGAAAGTAACCGCCAATGGTTTTGCTCTAGTAAGTTCCCAGTGATGGTTTTGCTAGTATGTGGGTTCGAAAACCATTTGAAGAAAATGTTCAACACATATGTGAGTTTGAAGAAAACCCTTTGCTAGTATGTGAGTTTGGTAAAGATGTCAAGGTCAACACAGATGTGTATCTCAGAGAAATTTTATTGACTCACTTAGTAAAATTTTACTAAGTGACTGTGAGACATACAAAGAACATTGTGGTATTGCTCGCTCTCTCTCTCTCTCTCTCCCCCCCCAATTGATTTAAAACTCAGTGAAGTTTAACTGAGTAAAATTGGTGAAGTCATATATATATATTTATACTGTTTGTTTGTTTGTTTGGTTATGAAATTTTACTAAGACAGTGAAATTAATTAATCAATTAAATTGGGTATCAAGCAATAAATCATTAGCTCTCTCTCTCTCTCTCCTAGCCAGTGCCTTCTCAACCTGTCTTTCTCTCTCTCTCTCTCTCCACTGATTTGCTTTAATTTTACTAAGGCAAAATGACTCAGTGAACTTTTACTAAGTGACAAAAGCACTCAGTAAAATTTTACTCAGACAATGAAATTAATTAATCAATTAAATTGGGTACCAAGTAATAAATCATCAGAACTCTCTCTTTCCTAGCCAGTGTCTCCTCAACCTATCTCTCTCTCTCTCTCTCTCTCTCTCTCTCTCTCTCTCTCTCCACTGATTTGCATTAATTTTACTAAGGCAATCACTCAGTGAAATTTTACTAAGACAGTGAAATTAATTAATCAATTAAATAGGGTATCAAGTAACAAATCATCAGAACTCTCTCTCCCTCCTAACCAGTGCCTCCTCTTCCATACTTCCACCATGCAGACTCAGTGAAATTTTACCGAGTTAGTCAGTAAAATTTCTCTAAGTCTGAGAATTTTTTTGATTTAACTCCATTAATTAATTATTCAATTAAATTGGATATCAATTAGTTAATCATCAGAACTAACTCTCTCTCTCTCTTCCTCCTTCCTAGCCAGTGATATTTTAGTTTACCGGAGGGTCATTGGAAATGTCTCCAGCAAAGTGAAATTCTGACAAAGTGAATTTTCATTGTATTAAATCAGTAAAATTTTAGATCACCAGATATTTGCCAGAATGATCGCCGGAAAATTGTTGTTGGTGACCGGAAGTGATCGCGGGAAAATTGTTGCTGGTAACTGGAAGTGATCACCGGTCTCCGATGGTCGCCGGTGGCCCAAGATGGGTGTCGGTGGCTGGTGATAGTTGTCAGTTGTCAAGGTGGTGGTGGTAATAAAATTATATTAAGGGTAATATTGCCCATAAAAAATTTATTATCCTTAAACTAGTAACTGTATTTTAGTTGTCCTTAAACTAATAAAATATTAAACTAGGGACCTTAAACTAAAAAGCCCATAAAAAATCTCATAAACAATTTCAATTTGTTTAAATTTTAGTAATAACAATAGTTTTAATCATTTTAAAAAAAAAAAAATCATAAACAAAAGCATAAATACAAGATTAATTAATTATCTTACGTATTAAGTAATATATGAATTCACCCCAGTATTATTTTTCATATCTCTATTGATGGAATTTTAATAAAATTTTACATTTTTAGATTGTTTACCATTAAAAAAGATTCATAGTTTGAAGCAGCAGAAAAATGATGAAATTTACACCATAGTTTTTTGATCCAATTGTTATTTATGATTTTTTAAATGTAATATTTATAATTTGTACAATTAAAAATAAAAAATTTAAGTAAATTAATATTATTTAAGAAATTGTTGTTCATATTAAATGAGAGCAAAATTGGGATATCATTCACCGTTATGGAGAATTGAACTTTTTGAAAATATTTTATAAAAAATAAGATTTAGTTGTTTATAATGAACCTTGACAGGACTCAATGTTAATTTTAAGCAAAATAGGACTTACTGGTAATTTTTTCAATTTAAAAAATGAATGGTGATATATAAATAAAAAATTTGATACGAATAAAAGTGTACATAAAATTAATATAAATTATAAGATAAATTTTAATTTTATTATTTTAAAGTAAGACCCATCAAGTAACTTATATTTTAAAAAAAAATTCAATGTCATGTCATCCTTATCTAAAAAATTGTTTCAAATGCTATATGAACATTATTTTTATTCGAAAATTTATGTAGGCTTTTGTAAATAATAATATGGTTTAATATACTCCTTTCATTTTGAAACAATCATAAAAATAAATTTTATTTAGAAAAATATCACTGTCACATTATTTGGACTCTAGACTGGAGTATGAAAGAGTACATTTGAATGATGACATTGAAAACGTATATCAAAATGCAAATAGGTTGAAAACAATTCTCCATCCTCAATTGTTATTTTATCCCAGTCAAAACAACATCAATTGTTACTTTATCCTAGTCAAAGCAACATCACAACTGAAGCTGTGACACTAATGATGAGTCAAATATCACCACAATTTTAGAAAAACTTTAGACAAGTATTGGATGCAACTAGTAGGCATGATGAAATAATGAAGATAGAAACTTTTGATGATGTTTTTCTTTACTTAGCTTTCGATTATTTAGTAAAACAAGGAATGCTTGGTAAGGCATTATGGCCAAGAACAATAACTTTTGAAGTATTTGGCTTGAAATTTTGGAATAAAAATGAGCTATATCAACCTAAGGGGGGTATGGAGCCGATACTCTGTTTTAGCTGAATCCATATATAGATTGGAATATTTGTAAGATGTTGAAACTTGATGGTTCTTGTTGCTTCTAGTATGTTTTGTTCAAGTATTTTAGATTTCATTTTATAACTTCATCACTTATCACTAAAATATTATTATTCTAAAATCAGTCAAACGTTATTTTCAAAATTGATGAAAATTATTTGTGTATCATATTTTATGCCAAAACAAATAAAGCCTTACTGAAAAAAAATATTGTTTGACCATTTTATTTTTAAAAAATACCAACAAAATTATTCCCAACAAATTTTTTTGCACAAATAGGAATACAATAATGATTTTTTCTTTTTTCGGTTGCAAATTTTCGTTGTTTATGAAAATAGTAAAAATGAATAAAAAATAAAATAAAAAGAATGAAATGTAAGTAGTACACCATGCTGCTTGAGTTCGATTCGCCCGAGTTGTTCAAAATCCAATAAATTGTTTTTTTTTCCTCTTAAAAGTGGAAATAAAATTTATCAAACTAGGCTTGAGTTGATTCTGCTCAAGTTGCATCCCTAACCGTGAGATGACAATATTAGTAAAAACATTTTAACCAATAAATTACATCCACATATTCATGTCCACCAATAAATAGTTACAAACTAAAATTTTAAAGTAAAAGTATAAATTATGTTTTACAAAACAAGGATTCTAGCTAAATAGTTTTTGTAGCACAAATATGTCATAAGAAAAGTAGTTCTGTATGTGAATTGACTTTTTCTTTTTGGAGCAAATCATAGGCACAAGCCTTCTTTTTGTGCCATTCAAACCATGGGCACCGGGAGCTCGTCCACTTTCCACCTCCATGGTAAAATCTCTTTTGGGTGCTCAGAATCATTCGCTCAAGTGAGACAGCATTCTTAAGCAAATAAATAGCAAGCTCCATCTCATTCGATCTCCCCAAGAAACCGTGTACTTCAACCTCTTTCAGTTCACAATGTACATGTTTTGAGTACTGCTGCTCTATTCTTCGACCTCTGGATCTCCCATTGTGTAACTGCCACCAACCAAAAATATATTTATATTCTTTTATGATAAATAACCTAACCTATCACTTAACAAAACTTCATTATATCATACCAGGAGTCTAGAACAAAAACACATACCACAACCAAAAATGCAAAGCCATAAGAACACGCAAAAACTTCAAAATATATATACATAGGTTACAATTTGCAAAATAAATCTCAACACAACTCCCCAATACGAACCCAAAAATCATTCACCATGAAAAACAATAACGAGATGCAGGCCATGGAGCTGCAAAATCACTTAACTGTCTAGCATTTTTGAAATCTTTTTTACAGCTCCCAGAGAAATCTTAACTGATGATATTTTCTCATAAACATTTTGAAAATCAGACACAAGCAAGGAACAAAACTTTTCTTTTCTTTCCATCAAGTGGTTGAAACGGCCCCTTTTCCTAGAAACCAACACAAAAAACTAGTGCAATACCGAAATTCCTGTGTTTCCATTGATAGGCAATGAAACAATGAGTCCTTTCACCACCTACTATGAATATCCAACAATAATTATCTCTATTTGCCGCTTTTTGTTAATAGAAAGGCATTTAAAAACAAAGAAAATTCTTAAATTTATTAGGAAGTAGGAAAGGAGAGAGGAGAAGATAAACAAGCATGTTTAATCACTTAAAAATCTTTCTTTGTTACAACTATGCAACCCTGAATTATGCACCTTCTTATACAGCCAGATTGTATAACAATTCTTGGATAGCATTTACTTCAGGATTGCATAGTTGCGTCCCTTATGTAAAGATATGCACAGACCTCGACAGGTTTTAGTTTGTGTTTCTAAATATTTCCATATGTTTCCAAATTCGTTTCTCATTTCATCTGTTGTTTCCAAAACATGTCCATGCTAACCAAAACAACACACCAAGAAAGTCGGAAAATGATTTTAAAATGAATGAAATCATACAAAGTGTCAAAATTGTAATGTTTCAACCCTCTTGCCTTGATTAAATAAAAATTTAACTACTAGGCCAGTTAAAGCAAAATTTTGAGAAAGCCTTTCTTCTATAAAATGTGGGATGTTTCAACCCTCTTGCCTAAATTAAATAAAAATTTAACTACTAGGCTGGTTAAAGCAAAATTTTGAGAAGGCCTTTCTTCTATAAAATGTGGGGATGTAGTTTTTGAGCAGGACCGAGTGGGTTCAAGGTTGGATGATGCACCATGACCTCTGATAGAGATACCACGTGGCGAAACACGAACCACACAGGTCAGGGCAGTGGTCAAAGCCTAGTCAAAAAATGATACCTAGATGTGTAATCTTAGTGTGAGAAGGAACCAACTAATTGGATAAGGAAATGTTACCTTAAGAAGTAGAACCTAATCTACTTAAGAAGGTGTCCTTGCTAGGCAAGTGTATTCCCGGATGGAAAAGAAAATTTGTAAGAGTGGAATGACACTCCCATATAAAGGCTACACCCCCGAGCGTCGAGGTATGAGTTTCCGGTTAAGAGCATTAGAGCATTCTTGAGTATTTTGGTGTTCTTCGAGGAGTTGTTGACTTGAGCATCGAAGTGTCCTCTAGCCGACGAAAAGATCGAACAAGTGCTCACCTCAATTTTGCAGATGTAGAGCTCATGAGTATTAATTCACATCATCAACCATGTGGTCCAATTTTTACCCACAATTTGGTGCCATTTGTGAGAAACGAGGACAAGATGTACCAAAGCTCAACACGAAGGCATAGGCGAAGAGGACGCGAAGGACAATAGAATTGGCCACTATGTGGAACAAATTCACAAGTGAAGGCCAATGGGGCTAAGGATGTAAAGTAGCTATCACAGATGCAAGAAGTGCCGCACCACGACTGTGTCCTCGAGGTCCTCACTGGATAGGTGGTGAAGCTCGAGAAGATAAGTCTCCATGCTCAAGAAGAGCAAAGCTCATCCGAGCAATACTCACTAGAAGAATACCCAAGATTGCCATATCTAAGGTCAAGTTCACTGAAATCCATTGTAAAAAGAGAAGCCACAGCATGAGAGCAATGCGAATATAGAGTAACGACGATTATAGAAGTTGGAGCATATAGGCTCAATAATTTGGAAGGCAATTGTTTGTGTAAATTGTTGTCTTGGGGCAAGGGCCCGAAGTAATGGTATTCTCAGTCGAGATAGGTGAGAAGAAAAAGCCCAGTTCGGGAAACAACACATGTTTGGGTGCAATTCCAAGGCTCGATTGGTGTGAGGGCAGGTTGTTGTCAACTTGAATGTACTAAAGAAATGTCCCTTGCAAAGGCAAGAAGCTGATAAAAAGTCTAGCCGAGATTAGTAGGACCACAAACAAGGTTCGCTCAAGGTATCCATAATAGCTTTTAGAGTGAAGTACTCATATAAGCTAAGTGACTTGAGGTCTGGGACACAGCCGAGAACAATGCTCACAGTGGTGGGCATAAAGTAATCCAGCCAAGGTGATATGCTCTCACATTGGTGGGCTAAGTTGAAGTTAGTAAATGAAAAGGGGGAAGGAAAAAAAAACCACAGTGGTGTCCTCGTGGTTGATGGCAACATCTGAGTCGCCACAATCTAATTAGAAAAGTATCTTGGATAGGGAATACTTGCTGGCAAGTGTATTCCTAAATGGAAAAGGAAACATTTACAAGCAGGATGGCATTCCTATATAAAGGCTACACCTCCAAGGATCAAGACATGAGGTTTTTGGTTATGATCATTAGAGCATTGATGACCATTTTGGTTGAGCAACAGAGTGCCCTCCGGTCAACAACACAATCAGGCAGGTACCTCGATTTACAGGTGCAGAACTTAGGAGTACTCATTCACGTTAGCAAGCTCGTTTCTCAAACCTCAGGAAGCAATTTTTCCTTCATCAACCATGTGGTCTATTCTTTTACCCACACATCAAGGATTCCCTCAACTTCATTCCAATTTCAATTTGGGACTTCAGGTCCCCTATTGTAGTCTTCTCCCTACAAGAACATGGTACATAGTATTTGCTCCAATTTACATGAACATAACACATAAAACACAATCTCAAATCAGAGGTACATCACACCAACTAATTTATAATACTCAAATAGTGTGCATCTAAGGGAATACTCATGGCGTGACATATACCTGAGGGCAAAGGCGACTCAAACTTATGTGAGACCCCCAAGGCAAAAAATCTAATTGGGGCCCTTCATAAATTTTTGTACAGTTTTTTTTTTATTTTTTTTAATACCAGTTTTTATTTTCTAATACAATAATTTTTTATCTAAAAGTCATAGCAATATCTCTAACCTTCATGATCAAAATAATTTTTGTAAGCAAGTCTTTTTGTCTTGAATGAGATGACGAAAAAAGTGTAAATGTAATGATGAGACTCTTTTTGAATCCAATGAAAGGTTTTCGTCAATATGCAATATGCAACCCCCATATTGTCTCCATTAAATATACTAACAAAATACAATGACGACACTAATTTTGTTGTTTAAATGCCAAAAGTGCCCTTGATATCATTGTAACCAAACACACCCATCTCATAACTTCACACCACAATCAAACACCCAATACCCCCTCTGGCCCCACTGCCTCTTCCCTCTCCATTACTCTTCCCCTCTAAACTGCGACTACCCAACCTCGTAAACTCTTCTTTATTTTTTTTTCCTCTAAAATGCATTGAATCTTTCTCCTCTGTCTCAAATGCATTTTCTCCCTCTCAAATTGTTCTCACAGATTCAACATCAAATTAGTTATATATACATTTATATTGCTACTATATATATAAATATATTTACACTTACATTTGTATATAGATAGATTAGCACAGATGCAAGTTTCAATCACCGCAACCATTGCAATTCCCAGTTCCCACAACCTTCTCTGCGAAATCCTAACACCACCACCGCCCCAAGGCTTACCTATCACTAAATCAGTATCACAGATGCCACTGTAAAAACAAATAAACCACCCATTCACCAAACCCAATATCCATTCTTCTCCACCGATCACTCATGCCTCAATAATAAAAGGCCTATCATGGTTTTAATAAATAGACCAGTAATCCATAAGGAGAGATATAGAGAGGGGGAAAAGAGGGTTTGTATATGTACATGTGTGGTGGTCACAACGGTGGGAGGCCAGAGCTTGCGGTTATAAAATCCAATTCACACATCAACCATGATGGTGGGGCTACTTTTGGGCTTGCGGTGGTGGTGCACCACATCCAATTTTCGCCAACTATAGGAAGTGGTAGTGGTGGGTTCTTGATAGCAGTGGGTTGTGATTTTGTGGCAAAATAACTTGATTATGGCAGTGTAAAGAGGTGTTAGGGTGCCCGCTGTGCTGGGTGTGGTAGTGGGGAGGGAACAGACAAGAGGAAGGGATTGGTAGAGAGACAGTGATTATGGTTGTCGATAGACAATGGTTGTGACGATGGAGGGAGATGAAGAGGGGTTGTGTTGGAGGGGTGGCTGCAACTGTGAGAGCGAGAAGAGAAAAGGAAACACAGAGACGAAGGAAGAAGAAGATGATGATGTTTGGATGTGTGGATGATGTTTGGATGTGTGGGTAGGATGTTTAAGTTAGAAGTGTTTGGTTACAAGGATTAAAAAATAGGTTAACTAACAAGGGTAAATGTGTAAAATCACAACCATTGTCAATAATTGTTTCTTGACAACTCTGACAAGGGAGGCAGTGTAATTTCAAAAACTACAAGAGAGATCCATGTAATTGTTAGAAACCTTAAGGGAGGTCTGTGTAATTAGCCCAAAAAAGAAATTAACGTTGGCTTCAAAAACAAAATTTTCATGTAACAAACATTCTCTAGAATTTTTGTTAGATTCTAACCCATAGGTTATGGAAGAACTACAATCAATATTTTGTTTCTTACATTTATGCCCAATAGACAAGGAGTTGGTGAGTCCATCGGACCTGGATACATAACGGATGGTATAATAGTGGCCGACTCCATCCACCCAAGCCTCACTCGAATGTGTGGCCAGTGGACAAGAAGTTGGATTGTTTATTGGATTTACATGTCTGTTTGGTGCTTTAGATAGATTTATCCTACAAACCTGTCAATTCTCATTGCTACCGTTTTCCTAGACCTACTTTCTTTCACAAAAACCAACAGAAAGTAAAACTCTCAAACAAGTGACTGCTCTCAGCTCTTTTTTTTTTTTTTTACTAGCTTCAATTTATTATCAACATATCTCATTTCTTAATGTATTTTCTCACCTTTAGGCACAAGTGAGTGGATCCCATGTACATTTATTAACATGGGTCCCAATGCATTGTGTCTAAGAGTGAGACAATAGGATAAGAAATGGGATTATGTATTGCATTACTCTTAAAAAACACCTTAGCAATTGTAAAAGTGAATGCACACCTTAATTGCAGGAAACTCCTACTTGGGTGACGTTTCTTACTAAGACACACGATTTTGCGCTCCCAAGTAAGAAACCTATAAGAAACTCACACCCATCGAGGAAAAAAATTGCTCCCATCTAAGATAGAACCTCTCAAGCATACAAATCTTGAAAAATAAAATAAAATAATAATAAAAAAATAAAAATAAAAAAAACGTATTCTAGTGCTTAGTATTTACATAATATTTATTTATACTTAACAAAGACAATTTATAGTAGGCATCAATCTCCAATAATAATTCATATTTTAACAAATATAACAATAAACATAAGTACAAGAATATATTTATATATTTGATATATACACACTCCCATAGGCGCTCCCAACCTTAGAAACTTCTATATACCCTTGCTCCCGCTCCTGTCCCCACCCCTGCTTCTTACAACTAAGATGCACACATATGCACAAATGCACACAAGGAAGGGAAGTGAGTTGTTTGAACGGATACATAGATATGAAAAATTGAATGGCTAATAAAGACCTACAAGGAACAAAATGGATTTCCAGAGTGAAGGCTAACAAAAAAATCTAAAATAAGAACAAAAAATTTGATATATTGATGAAAATGCCTACAAAATCAGTTTTTCCCTTTCCTATTTGAAGTATAATCTTCGAATTCACTATGCAAAAACACATATATAGTACCACTATGTTAAATCATCACCAGAGACAGATACGCAAGACCCCTAAGGTATTACTTGTCCTTGAACTCGGATGGCATTTAATTTGGAGGTCAAATTTGCATTTTTAAAAAAAATAATACATTGGAAATAAGGATATTTTCTCTACTTGCATGATTGTACAGGTCATTTTAAACATGAAAGTGTTCTCAAACTCTCTTACTAAGATGTTCTTATTGCTACCTATTAAACATGCAAGTTATTTTTGTGGTTTTTATGACAATATATCAGTCTTGATAATGAAAGAGTTCCCAGATGACCCAACTAAAATTATGGCACAGACTAGGTATGTTATCTAAGAAACATTAGCATGGACCCCCTATTCCCACTAAAAAAGAATAACAGCAAATAGTGTGTCACCAAAATACAGTAAAGACACTCCTATAGTTAGTAGGGGTAATTGCCGGTCTCCATGGAAATTGATAGGTGCCTAAATGCACACATTTAGACCCCCTATACTATGCTTGTTAAGTCCATAATTGTTATTTTTTCCTTATTCTAATGGATTTGTGTGTTGTGTCGGTTAATTGGGCTCTTGTGATGAAATGAGAAGAAATGGTAATATTACAGGACCACAAGGTGAGGCCAAGCAAAGCAAGATAGAAAGAGCTCAATGTTGAGGTGAGCCCACGCTCAAGTTGTAATGTGCCTTGAACCCAGGCGCACAAGAAGCTGAGTACTATCTGAGTGAGCCCGGGCACAAGCCGTGGTGAGCTCAGGCACACATGAGTGAAGCTACTGTCCAAGTGAGCCTAAGTGTAGGTCGCAGTGAGCCCGGGCATAGGAAGTCCAAAAAATATAATTCTCATGCTTGTTTTGAGCCCAATCCAACCCTAATTAAGAGGGAATTATAAAAGGATGACTTAGGGTTAAAAAAATGGAGTTCTTCACATATTGAAAGACGGCACAATAGGCAAGAGGGAGGCAACCCAAGGTTCCAAGGATGGAGTTCTCCACATCCATGGCGTTCTTCACTTTCTCCATGGGCAACTAATCTTCTTCCTTAGGGTGTAGATGAAACCCTAGCCAAGTAACCTTATTTTGTGTATTTGCTTTTGGGATTGATTATTAATACAATGACTGTATAATTGAGACAATTTTCTACTCAATTGAATTTATTCTTCCAATCTTGTTTGATGTATTTAATTTCTGTGATTTTAAATACATAGTTAATACAATAGTAATCTTTGTGCATGTATTTAAGAGTTGAGATAATTCATGCCTAGAGAAGACAAGATGTGCTACAACCCTAGTTCAGTGTAGACGTTTCTTGCCAATCTAAGATGAGTTATACATGATTCTTAAATTTATGAATCCTCTTGAAGACACTGTTACGGCTGGCAGCAACGACGAGTCACTATTGAATTAAGCAATCAATTCCTGAAATTGATAAAATGATTATCATTGTGAAGCTAGAGGTGGATTCAAATCCCCGAGTCTTTTTATATTGAATCCCCCATTTAACTTTTATTTTTAATTAGTTTTCATCTATCACTTCATAAAACCTCATTCTCTCCAATTAATTTAAAAAGAGATTTCCAAGATTTAAAACAACTCAACCTTTTGTCCCGGAGGATCGACATCCGGACTCGAACCGTTATTCTATTTGAATTGGGGTTTAAGCTCGGTTCAATATTTTATTATTTATTTTTGGTGTGCAAAACGATCCATCAAAAATCTATGTCCAAGTTGCTTCCACTTGTATCCAAAGTTTTTTTTCTCTAAAAGTGGGTAATGGAGAGAGTTTCCGATTCAGGGAGGATGTTTGGGTGGGTAATTCCTCTTTCGATGGGGCATTCCCACTTTTATTTCGTGTGGCTCGTCCTCATAATGCTTCCGTCGCTTCTTTAGTTTGCTCTAGTTTAGCATCGATTTCGTGGAATTTCAATTTCATAAGAAATCTTCATGATCGGGAAATTGTTGAGTTGGCATCATTGTTGTACTTCATGAAGTCTCATTGTCTCCAAATGTGACTGATAAGCGGGTTTGGTCAATTCACTCTGGTGATTTTTTAAGCAAATCTTTCTTTGACAAAATCAGTGATAAACCTAAGGTTCCTCATACTCACAAAAGAATCTAGAAAGTAGCAGTGCCTCTTAAAGTGACGATTTTTATGTGGTCTTTGGCTCATGGTAGAATCATGACTAACGATACCTTTCAAAAAAGGAGGCTTAATCGCTATCTTTGTCCTCAATGGTGTATCATGTGTAGGCAAAGTGGGGAATCCTTTGAGCATTTGTTCTTGCACTGTCATATGGCCTTGGATCTTTGGCACCAACTCTTTTGTTTGGTTGATACTTTGGGTTGTGCCCGGCACTAGTGTTCAATTGATTTTAACTGATTTTTGTGGATTTCAAGGTAAAAAAAGAGCAAAAGTGTCGTGATTTTATGGCATTGTCAATCTTTTGGGTCATTTGGTTGGAAAGGAACATAAGGAAATTTGAGGACAAGTTTGAAGACACGGAGTCATTGTGGGATAGAGTTTGTTACTCGGCTTCATTATGGGCCTCCATTTCGCCAGTGTTTAAAGGGATTCCATGTTTATTGATATCGAGGGATTGCACACCTATTTGTGATGTATAGTCTGTTTTATCTTTGGTTAAGCTTCTTATTGTGTATATTCATTTTGAGAGGACTCCTTGTCCTCATTATGTACTTATTAATCTATAAAAATTTCCTTTTCTTGTTGATCCAAAAAATAAAAAAAATGAGAGAACAAAGAGATGCAATGAAACAATATAAAAAACTCCAACAATTTTAATGTAAAAATATTTTTGATAAACTCAACACAACTAACTCCAAAATATCACAAATAATACTTTTTTAATGTTTGACTAACCAAAGTCACCAAAACTAAAATAGCTAATTTGATTGTTAGTTTTAAATTTTCGAGATTTACTCACTATTTTATTTTAGCTAAAAAATAAAAATAGCTAGTTTGATGGAGATGCTCTCAATAATGTTGAACAAAAGCATGCCGCTGCTTTTAACTGTGTTTTGCCTAAGAGAAATAATAAACAAAGAAATTATGGAACCCTCAACAAATTACCAAATTCAACTAATGGCAACACAATGAAGGATCAACACAACCAAAATAACTATGTCAATAAGAACAGTATGTAGATAACCAACCACCACCCCAATCAATAAAACTAATGCTCCATTTGTTTGGTCGGAAAATTGTTTTCTGCGTTTTCTAGTGTTTGGTACAGTGAAAAACAAAAGTCAACAAACATTTTTTCCGTGATCAACAGAAAACAAACCTATATGAGAGGAAGATGATTTCCACTTTTAAAAGGAGGAAAACATTTTCCTGTGGAAAACGTTTTCCGGATTTAAGTATTACCAATGCAACCACACCACCACCACCACCTCCATTGCTGCCACCACCACCACCCTCCCCTCAACACCAACACCACCACTACCTCCACCCCACCACCACCACTCCACCTCCGCCTCCACTATCACCAACCCACAACCACTAATGCAATCATTAGTACATTAGTTTCAAGAACCCAACCAAACATAGGAAGACATTTTTTCTAAAAATGTTTTTCGTACAAAATGTTTTCCATTGAAAAATGTTTTTTGTTTAAACAAACGGAGCACAAAATACAGTAAAAATACAAGTAAAGAGGTCCATATTTGTTGCATTTTACTAGGATAAATGAACCAATAAGGAAATGAACAATATATAAAAGGTAACATGATTTATAGGAAATTGCTAAAAAAACGTGAAACTATCATTGCAATTGTAGGAATTTGTATTCAATTCACTACACCATAACAATATCAAATTTTATCCTCATAAGAATTATTCTAATGACTCACCGACAAATGGAGCTTCTGCAGAAGAGGAGAAGCATTTAAGAGCGAAGTAAGAGAGAGAAGGTTAAAGTCTGATGATACCATAACAAACAACTCCAATTGTTTGAGAGAGTTGAATCTAGTTATCCTTGCAGGTATTGGGAGGACCTGAAGAGAAAAGAAGAAAAAAGTTTTATATAGAAAAATATCCCATCTTCATACACAAAATGAAAAAGTACACAATAAAGAGTAATAATTCTTTCATTTTTCCCTCACCTCATCTGTTGTCAAAACTAGTGATAGGGTTTGAAGCCGAGGAAGATCATTTGCAATTCCATTGAACATATATTGTGTGCCCCTCTCATATGCAACCATGAACCTGATATGCACTTTTTCCAGCCGAGGAACGTCAAGAAAAGAGAAGTTTTTCACTTTACCAATATATTCAAATGTGGTAAGACCAATAGAAGAAATCTCAAACTTCTCTACTCCATAGCATTCATGCACAATCAAAATCTTCAAATGGAGGGATGGACCATGAATGCATAAAGTTTCAGGTAGAATACTGTTCTTTAGCCTCAACCATTCAAGGTTTAAACAACTAGAAAGGATACTGTCAGCACAACTTTGATTTAGAGGCACATGTTCTAAATCAAGGGATTTTAGGGAGATGAGCCTGCTTACGAGATTAGGGGTTGGCCCTAAGTTGCATGATTTTAGGCACAAATACTTTAATTGAGATGAATCACCTTGAGGAAGAAGCTGACAGGGAAAATCATATAAGTTATTACTTTGACTTTCAGGACTAGCGGAAAAGTCAAGATCAAGCTTTTCAGTTTTCATTATAATTGCAAATCTAATCCACCTATCAACATAACCAGCGTACTCGTTACCAAGACAAAAACAGATCCTGAGAGAGTCTAGCTTTTGACCATTGTATAGCTCCAAAAATTGATCAACTCCAGTTACAAACTTACTCTTATCCTCCCATGACAAATCTAAATCTCCATTTGAGTACCTTGCTTTGTAGTTGATTCCGAGCACGGTATGAAGATCAAAATCAAGATTCAACATGCGTGGACAGATATATCTCCATCTTCTAGACAGTATCCTTGCCTTGACAGAATCTCTAATAGTCAAAAACGAGAGAATGCAAGAGAGAATGTCATCTGGCATTTCAGTAAGACGATCAATGGGTTTGAGGTCATTGCCCTAACATATTTCAACCAAAGAACATGTATATTAGCAAATAATAAATTACTTTAATGGGCACAAGTATTTTCACAATTTCTAACCACCATACAAAAGCCAAAGTGGCATAGATTGGTCTTTTTCCCAGAAGAATTATTGAGGGATTACGTTCCTAGGAGAAAACTGAGACAAAAATAGCATTAGCAGTGTTAGCATATCTACACTTATATTCATGTATGGTCATCTTATAACGTACATCATCTCCATATAGTATACTCATTAAGGCGTTTACTTTCTAACGATGGTGAAATATCCTATTATCTGTTGTTGTATTAGGCAAGTTTCATTGCCAAGGAATGAAAGATCATTAACCACCTCCCTTTGGATCTCTTTGCAACGTCAATATAAACATTTTAACACTTATCTACGTCATTGTGGACGGTTTCAACTTTCAAGCAAGATGTAGTGCAAGCTCTAACAAAAACTGCTTGATTTGCGAAACTAATTGGCATAGTAGTGTAAATCATATGTGTTTTTCTCATGAGGCATTGACAATACACACTGTTGGGGTTGTAGTTTGACCTAGTAATGCTCTTCCATGAGACAGATAGGGAATGTATTGTAAATTGGTCTTGTTAACTTGTTCAAATTGTCTGACCATTTACAGACAAAGATAAACTATATGTTATTATTTTAATGGAAATAGAATAAAGTCGAAGATAGTATTTCTCATATAAAATTTCTAACTCTCAATGGTAATTTGGTTGGATCATTTTCAATTTTCAATATCAAGACTTTAATATATTGTCCAAAAATTAGGACAAAATAACTTGCATTTTCTCCTATAATAAGGCAGCAGTTAACACTTATCCTGTATAGAAATCTGCAAAGTAGGGTCATGCTTATAATATGGGGCAGTTATGGACCAGTCCTATGAACCGGACTTATTTACCAATAAAGCCTGCTCAAACTTTCAGCGATTAAAAATAAATCAAAACGCACAAACAAAAACCAAAATGTCCCAATCATTTATCACTTTTATAAATTTTTCACTATCATTACCAGTACTAAATGATTATTCCACAAACATAAAATATAAAATATACATCTATAAAGTCTAAAAAAATTCTCATTATCAAAACGAAGGCAAACACATAATTTTTTTTACTAAAGGCCTATGAGTCTGGTCCAGTCCATAAGATCCGATGGTAGGACCACGAACAGAGAGAGGATTTTAAACTGAGGGGGGCAACCAGTGCCGTCTCCATAAATTTTTATTCAATGCAGCGTTCAACAGCAATTTTTTTCGACTTAACCGGCCTTGGTAGTTTGAAATTTTCATCACCCACATCCAAATCAGACTGGCCAGTGAGTTGAATTCTTTAAGCGATTTCAATTTGGCAGATTAGGCAGGTTGAGTTTGATTAAATCTGGAATCCAAAATCTGGACTATTTTTTCTTTTTGACACTATTAAAATCCTCAATGCCGACCAAGGAAAAGAAAATTTAAAAAAAAAAGCTTCATATACATCCTCAGAATACAAGCAACTTCCAATAATCATAATCATAAACAAAATACAAACAACAAAAATAGAAATATAAAAATTATCAAAAAAACATATTAGTTAAAAAATAAATGAACTTCGTATACAGCTCACAAAATCAACATTCTTACGCATCAATACAAGAAAAAATTGAAACAAAAAATAGAGTCTATATAGACAAGAAAAGCAAAAGCAAATCTTTATTTTTAATTGGAGAAAAAAAACACAAAAGTGGGGGGTTTTCTGTAAATGAGGTCCAAAGGGTGCTTGAGGGCAAGGGTTGCAGACTTGCAAAAGTGTGGGCATGTGGGGAGGCAACACTAGAGTGACCGGTTGATGTAGCGGACGCCAGTGATTGGATGAGTCTGAGGGGGTGATCAACATTAGAGAGACATCGAGATCTACATGACAGAAGCGTTGTTCGAGTGTGTGTGAGAGAGAGATATAAATTATCACCAATTTCCCTATTTCATACCCAAATTATTAATTTAGTCCACTTTTTTTTTATTTATGTTCATGTGATTTAATTGGAGACGATTCTACAAATTATTAATCGTTGAACCCTAATTAATGGGCAAGAAGGTATTTTTTTATTTGAAACAACTTAAATTATACAACCAAACACTCATTAAATTGGTTGTGAGGTGTTGTTTGTTTAAAATAATAAGAAAAATAAGTATTTTGTTAAATGATTTAAGTTGTTTAAATTTTGAAATAAAATTTGAAGAAATTATAAATAAATAAAACCCAGGGTTTGCCTTTAGTGAAATATCAAACCCTGAGATTTTTAATTCTTCAATTCCAACCGTAAGTTTTTGAAATAAATTCAATTTGAACCATCCGTCCATATCTATTTAAAACCATTAACAAAAAAAATTATTTTGCAACACGTAGCATTATATTATTCACTCTTCCAACTTTAAGTCAATTACAATTTCACCTAAATGACACATAATCACAGCCATCTTTACCAATCATCATATCCATCTTTACCAATCATCATAACCTTCCATCACAACCTTATTATACATCCCACTATACTTGATTATCCTCTTCCACTCCTTCTCCTTGCCCATACCCTATTGTGATCCAACCCTTCCTGTTCAACTTCACATTCCGCCATAGCCATCGCCAGTCTCCCTTTCCCTTTGCCCGCAACCATCCATCACTATCCCTTAATTCACTGCCTCCTTCCACTCCTCCCACTGCCAGTGCCCCTACCTCAATTGCCATTGTTTTTGCTATATCTTCCTCTCATTCATCTTTAATCACCACCACTTCCCTCCCCTTCCATCAACGACAACCACATCCTTCATTCCCTTCCACTGGCGACTACCACTTCTTTTTTTTTCCCCCAATGGCGACACCACCTCCTCTTACTTTCCACCTACAACCGCCACGCACTTCCTTTTTTCCACCAACGATTACCACTTCTTCCTTTTCCACAACAACCGCCACTTGCTTTCTCTTCTCCACCAATGACTACCACCATCGTCTCCCCTTCTCCGTTCGTTCCCATTACTCATTCTCATCGATCACTATTATTATACTTCTTGATCTACATTCCCCATGCCTATTGATCCCCATTCCCTCTTTCCCTTTTCATATACAACCAATGCCTCCCTCGCCAAATTCATACCTATATTAAAGATGCGAGTCAAATGCAGATTTTTAGACTACAAATTTTAAAGATTTTCAGATCTCTATCCCCATAAATGCCTGCAATTTTGCTTGTTGATTTTTTTTAGATCGAGAACGGGAGATGATGAATGTAGTGTTGGGGAAGGAGAAAGAATAAATAGGGTTGTTGTCAAAGAACAATAGAAGGAAGAGTGAGAGTGGTGGATCAAGGCAATGGTGGCTGCATCTGAGGGAAGAAAAGCATTGTTGAATGTTGAATGTTGAGGGTGGGTGAGAGAGAGGAAAGAGTGGATGTGGAAAGAAATAATGAAAGTAAATGACTAAAAGACCATTTTCTGTTTATTTTACTTAACGAAGATGGACGGATGTATGAAATTGGGATCAAATAAAAAACTCAGGGCTGAAATTGAAAAAAATAAAACCTCAGGGTTTGATCTGTTACTAGAGTCAAACCTTCGGGTTTTTTTTGTAATTTTCCCAATATTTATTTTTTTTCAATTAAATTAGACTTCAACGGTTAATGATTTGTAGAATCATCTCCAATTGGACTACATAAACATAAATTAAAAACTTTTGGACTAAATAGACAAAATTAATAGTTTAGGGATGAAATAGAATAAATGGTGATAGCTTGGGGAATAAAAGTGAAATTAACCCAATCTATTACTATATAACATTATCCCACATCGAGAAGGCAACAAAGTATTAGTTATCCCACCTTCTATAAATAACGGTGATTTATCATTTTGGCACAATTAGGTTCACATCACCATTATCCTATCAATTATCCTTTTATCTCGTTGATCTAGATGAATATCAAGTTTTTGATTTTGTGATTTCTTATTGTTTGAATAAATTGTGATTTGGTGTAATTAAACTTTTATAATTATAATTTTTAATATTTTTGAGTTTTTTCAATTTGTAGAATTTTCTAATTTTAGAATTTTTAGATTTGAGTTCTGATGTTGCATAAAATGACTTTGCCAAACTTGTAGTTTAAAACCAATTTTTTGGCAATAATATTGGCATTGGAAGGATTTTTGTGAGGTCTATTCATTTTTTAGCTTTGCCAAGCCTTTTGGCTTGACCATTGAAATTGTTTGCTTGACATCAGCTATAGAAGACAGAAGAAAATTATGTTTAAATGAACCACCCAAATAATAAGTCTTTATGTGTATTTATAATAAAAAGGAATCTTAAAATCTAACTTAATTAGAAAAATAATTATATTATTATTAAATTAAAAATAATAATAAATACTCTCTCCGTTGCATTTTGTTTGTCCTTTTTTGGAAATTGCGCCTTTATTCAGATCAAGAAAAAAGGGCATTTTTGTGAATATATATATATATATATTTTGCACAATCAAAAGAACAGTTTTTTCTTGATTCGAAAAAAGGCACAATTCTAAAAAAGAACAAACAAAATAAGAGAGAGGGAACACTTATTAAGGAGTTTAGTTATGTGCGGCTAAAGAGCTTGTGGGGGATGGAACAAGGTTTCTAAGTGCAGTAGAAAAAGGTTTGTAATCTCAATGGATAGGCGTATTGGTTGGACAAGGAAGTGAGAAAATTATTACAAACATGGGACATCCACGTATTGGCGGTGTTTGGCAACTTGGTTTTGGGATTTTTTTTTTATTTTTTCCACTACAAGACAAAGGTTTTACAAAACAAAAAAAAACAAAATCAAACAAAATATCACATCAAGCCCCATAATCATTTCACTTTTTCTCTCACAAACATCACATCCAAACACAAAAAAACCCACTATCTTCCCAAACACACAAAAAAAAAATTCTCCAATAATATCCTACAATTAAAAAAATCTACATAAAAATCCACTTCCCAAACACCCATATTGTAATCTTAAAAGTATTTACTACTATAGTAATAACAGACATATTGTAATTATTTTATCAATTTCTTGTCCAACTAATACGTGGATGACCCATCTATTGAGATTACAAACCTTTTTCTAGGCTCTGTTTTCAATTTCATCGCATATGCAAGCGAGAGACAAAGAAGTGTGCGCGCCTTCACATTTGCATTCAACTTGATCATGTAGTGAATTTTTATTTATTTTATTTTTGGTCAATGGACTGGGCAGTTGCTTGCTAGGCCCAATAGGGGTTAAAGGGACAAGTTTTTAGGTGCTTATGCTTTCCATTGGAGGGCCGTTATTTTTGTGAATGATATATGGCAGTGGGGCTTCTAGGCTTCAACTTTGTGATGGTATTTTTGGGCCCAAATAAAGCTAGGAACATTATCTATCTATTCTCTATTCCATATTATAAAGATAACAAGATAATTAATGTAGATGAAACCGGGTATCGATAACTGCCTCGAGCAGCTGTTTCACATAAATAGTGTGTCAAATACTTCTAATTATATATATATACATATATATATTTTCAAAGCAATGAGATACCATTTAGATTTTTGTTGGGATGAATGGGCTGAGTTGTAGCAATCGGTACAGTTGATTGAGGTTTTCAATTGTAAGGATCGAGCCAATTCAAATTTTAATTTAATATAATCAAGGCCCAGATAATTTTATTTATGCATAATTATAATGCTAATTGTTTAATTTTTCTACGCGAATTAGTTTATTGGTTCGCAAGAATGGTCTTCCATTTCAATTTGAGATTTGAGAGATACGCCCAGTAGATAATTTCTTTTATGTTAAAATATTGAGTTTGATTATTTTGTCAATATTTCGGAGATTAGAATAATTATTTATGCATTTGGGCTCCTAAAACTGTAGTATTTATACATAAATGGAGATATTTTTGGGAAGGCGCCACTGTTATGCAACCGTTTGGGCCCAATTTGGGACCCATTTTGATGATCTGAACCGTTCAATTTTTAGAGTACATCAAGTGGAGTATACCTATAAAAAATCAAGTTGATTGGACATCATTATCCCTTTATCGAATGACATTTGTATTCAATTTTACACTTAAATTCACATTTACCATTTATTTTTTTAGATACGAAATGTAATTTGATGAAAGAACTATCGATATCCAATGAACTTGATTTCTTTTACAGGCATATATTATACTAATGTACCCTAAAAGTTGAATGATTCGGGTTATCAAAATTAGCCCAAAGGGTAATGATCTTTCATTCCTTGGCAATGAAACTTGCCTAATACAACAACAGATAACAAGATATTTCACCATTGTTAGAAAGTAAACGCTTTAATGGCTATACTAAATAGAGATACTATACGTTATAAGATGACCATGCATGAATATAAGTATAGATATGCTAACACTGCTAATGCTACTTTTGTCTCGGTTATCTCCTAGGAACATAATCCCTCAATAATTCTCCTGGGAAAAAGACCAATCTATGCCACTTTGGCTTCTATTTGGTCTGGGTTGGGTAAAACCAGGACCAACCCATTATCGACGGTTCTTGAGAAATTAGAACCAATCCAATCCATTTAAATCGTGGAACCAATCCGTTTAAACGTAGATTGGATCGATTTAGGATTACGGGTTCACACAATTAAATAACAAAAAAATATATATATAGAACTTAAAGGAAACAAAAGCAAACAGCATCATGTGTGAACTGATCAACAAAAACAGCAACATATAAAATAACAAAAACCCATTAAAACAGTATCACCAATTCTCCAAAATGTCATCTTATGTAACAAAATTCCAAGCAAACAAAGAGCATTAGTAGTAGATAACAACAAACAAATTCAGCACTAGTAGACATTTCCCTTTCCACAAATTCTAAGCAAACAAACAGAAATAAACTGGTTTTAGAAGGGGGCATACCTTTGAACCAGAAGGAGTTTCAGGCTGAGGATCATACTCTGGCTCAGACTGAGAGAGGTCGATGACATCATTTGTCTCTCCAGTACTTGACATCTATCAAACAAGAAAAACAAATACATCAAAAAAAAATAGGATTAATATTATTAGAGAACAGAAATCATACCAGAAATCAAACAAAAAATATACACTGTTTCTCTCCATGCCACGGAAATCATACCAGAAATCAAAGAAAACAAATTTATCCACACCACAGAAACCAAAGAAAAAAATAAAAACAGAAATCATATAATATACACACACCCATTTAAAATACACTGTTTCTCTCCTTGTATACAGAAATCACTGTTTCAGTCAAAAAATAAAAACAGAAATATATATATATAAATATATACACACACACCCATTTAAGATAAAAACTGAAAAAAATAAATAAATAAATAAAAACTCTTACTTACACACCCACACCCATTTCAGAAACAGAAAAACAGTGTCACCGAGAGAGAGAGAGAGAGAGAGAGAGAGAAGAAGCTCACCGATCTGATCTGAGACGGATCAGAGTGTGAGAGACAGTACCGAGAGATATAACTCAGTCTGAGATGAGAAAGCGAAGAGAGAGAGCACCGAGAGAGATGAGAGTGTTAGAGTGTGGCGTGAATGAATTAGGGTTACTTTAGCTTTTATGGGAAACAATAAAAATTATATTGCGTGGGAGGGCCCGTAGCATAAATATAAATTATTTCTATTTCGGTTCCAATTTAGGAAAATTTTAGAAACTTGATTTTTAGTCACTTTTTTAAGTTTGTAGTAAAAGTTAAAAGTTGAATTTTTTGTATTTATTTGTTTTCATTTGAGAAGTTGGTTTTTAGCCACTAGTAAAATTACAATTTTACCCTTCATGGGTCAAAATATGTTACGTATATGAAGTTGTAAATTTTTGTAAATTGAATTGAGGTGGTTTAATCATTTTATTGTGATTTGATATCATAAACAAATATTAATCCAAAAAATAAAAGTAATTTTTTACCAATTTCTCAAATAATTTGTCTAAAAAAAACCAAAAAGTCACTTTTTACCATCTTCCCAAAATAGGCCTTAGAACTGTAGGGTTCAATCCGAAATCGACCTGTGGCTTATAGATTTTAAAATTTCCAATCTGAAACCAAACTACAAATTTGAAAAACTAATCTAAACCTACCAAATTAGACTAGATTAGATCGAATTATAATTATACGGATTCATTGCTCAACCCTATAAAATACTTGTACCCATTAAAGTAAGGGAGATGCACCAATAAATCCTACATTCCCATCTTATGATCCAGTTAGTCCTAACTTTTATCTTATAATCCAATAAGTCCTAATCGAGTGTTAATGACCAAATAATCCATGTTCCCCTACTTGTGGAACCATGTAGTAAGGGTAAATGTGGAATCCTCCTAATGTGGAATTTACGTCTATGCCCAAACCATTCATACATTAGTTTTTGTTTTCCTCCGAACTGATCGGAATGGAAGAGACGTAGATGGAAAGGTGTGTATTGTCCGATGTTAATGGCGTAATGTTGGGTAGGGCACATCACGGCTCGTAATTGGCAGCGTGGAATTATTGGTCAGTGGGAAAGTACAACACCAACTCCCTTTTCCTGTAAACCCTAAAAACTACGCAACACGTCTGCTGGCAATACATTGACATTGGTGGGTTTGAGAGCTATGACACTGTTGTATTTGTGTGTGCCGACCGGAGACCTATTGCGATGGTGTAAACCACAGCAGTGCAAACCCAAGAAAACAACACCACAAAAGGTTTTTGTGGGGATGTTTTTTATTGATTAACATTGTTTTCACCAATTCTGTGATCTAACCGAAAACGGTGCCCGCCATTCTTATTGACTAACATTATTTCATTGTTCTGTATTTTGATTAACTTTGTTTTTGTATTATAATTAAAAAATTAAAAATAAAAAATTCAACCAACATCAGAGAGAGAGAGAGAGAATTGGAGTTGGGTGCGTGCTCTGTTTTTATGTTTTCTGGTTAGTGCGTGCTCTGTTCAACTATTCATCAATGGCGAAAGAGAAAAATTCTCTCTCTCTCTTTCTCTCTGTCTCTCTCTTTGCAACTATTCATCATTGGCGAAAGAGAAAGAGAATAAGATGTTTGTTGGGTTTGCTTGGAACTGTGCAGCGGAAAAAATGTAGACCGACGACAAATGCTGGTCTCCGGAAAAAATGTCACCCAACACATGCAGTATCCCCGTATTCTCTCTCCTAAAACAATGAGTTCAATGTTAATCAATGAATATCCCAACCCACATGTTAACATTTCCTTATCCAATAAAAAACGAAATCACTCATCTAGAGAATCAATCACACAAAGGGTATTGATGTAAAACCAAATCTATTCAAATCACCACAAAAAAAAACTTCCCAAAAAATTAGGACTAAATGGTGTACAAAAAAACTTTCAGGACTAAATGGTTCAATGTTTCTCCATATAGGATTTATGGATAATTTTTCCTTAAAGTAATTTATTATTTGCTCGTGAGTGGTACTATTAGCACCCCGCAAATTATTTTGAACCCTCTATTTTTGTGGGCCCCACTTATAAATTTTCAAAGCTCTTAAAAAAAAAAAAATCCTCTAAATAATATCAAAATTATCATTGTGAAAACATTTCACCCATTAAATGCACACCCTCTACACCCTAAAAAAATCACTCTTCCAAAAAACCCTCACAAAACCCACAAAGAAGAAGAAGAGTCAACGTGGTTACGTTCTCTGCTGCCTCATCTAGCATTGTCACAGTTGGTAGGGTTTCTCTATATATATAATTTATTAGTTTTCTTGTAATAATTGATTCTCTTGTAGGGGAAAATAATTTATAATAATTGTTTTGGTTAGTTTTGTTGGTATATATTATAAAATTGTGAGTTCAGTAGAGAACTATGCATCAATATTATTAAAGTTACGCGATAAATTAATAATTTTTTAACTTGATAATGGATTTAGGTTACTTCCGATAACTTCTACAAGTGTTAAAAGATTTGACCATTCAATGTATTAAGAAATTTCTATGTTCGAGCCTATATTCTCGAACTTGAAAAAATGAAAACTTCTATAGGCATTGACAATTTTGACCGTGTTAAGAAATTTCCGTGTTCAGACCTGCATTTCCAAACATTGTTTATTTGTTCGAAAATGCCTTTCTGAACAAATACGTAATGTCTAGGTCTATATTTTTGAACTTGAAAAAATGAAAACTTCTGCAAACGTTAACAATTTTGACCGTTCAATTTGTTAAGAATTTTTCATGTTCAGACTTGCATTTCCAAGCATTACTTATTTGTTCATGAATGCCTTTATGAACAAATAAACAATGTTTGGGCTTGTGTTTCTGAATTTCGGTCATATGTTCGGGAGTTCAATCCAGAAAAATATAACGAACAAATTTTTTTTTTTGCCGTTTTTTCAAAAGCTTATCTTTACAATGCTAATATCCTCTGAGTTAAGAACAATATCAAAGCTATGAATCTTCTTCTAATATTTTATTGTTGTATTTCTCTTGTTTTATGGAGTTGTGGTTACCAAAAAAATTTCATTGACTGTCATTGCTGGAGAAGCGTAGGTAGTCAAATGGTTACTACTGTTACTGTTGAAATATTGCTGTCAATGGGATTTCAAGATTTTGAGGGTGGGTAGGTAGGTTTTGAAGGTGAGATTTGGGAAAGATTGATGAGTGATGATGAAATTGTGTACTCTCATAAATCTTAATTCATGATGTAATGAATGTGTTGGTTTAATTGTATGATAGCGTGTCCTAAAATTAATGATATGATTTTTATTAATTTTATTTAAGATTGTTATTGTAATAAAAATAAAAATAAAAATAAAAATAAAGGGGTCAAAATAAATTATGGGTGCTAATAGGCACACTATTTTGCTACATGTGCGTTGGTTGAAATATGTTAGGGCAATGACCTCACACCCATTGATCTTCTTACTTAAATGCCAGACGACATTCTCTCTTTCATTCTATCGTTTTTTAGTATTAGAGATTCTGTCAAGGCAAGGATAGTGTCTAGAAGATGGAGACATATCTGTCCATTCATGTTGAATCTTGATTTTGATCCTTATACTGTGCTCGGAATCAACTACAAAGCAAGGTACTCAAAGAGTAAGTTTGTAACTGGAGTTGATCAATTTTTGGAGCTATACAATGGTCAAAAGCTAGACTCTCTCAGGATCTGTTTTTGTCTTAGTAACGAGTACGCTGGTAACATTGACAGGTGGATTAGATTTGCAATTATAATGAAAACTGAAAAGTTTGATCTTGATTTTCCCTGTCAGCTTCTTATATGATTTTCCCCGTCAGCTTCGTCCTCAAGGTGATTCATCTCAATTAAAGTATTTGTGCCTAAAATCACGCAACCTAAGGCCTACCCCTAATCTCCCTAAAATCCCTTGGTTTAGAACATATGCCTCTAAATCAAAGTTGTGCTAACAGTATCCTTTCTAGTTGTTTAAACTTTGAATGGTTGAGGCTAAAGAACAGTATTCTACCTGAAACTTTATGCATCCATGGTCCATCCCTCCATTTGAATATATGAATGCTATGGAGTAGAGAAGATTGAGATTTCTTCTATTGGTCTTACCACATTTGAATATATTGGTAAAGTGAAAAACTTCTCTTTTCTTGACGTTCCTCGGCTGGAAAAAGTGCATATTAGGTTCATGGTTGCATGAGAGGGGCACACAATATATGTTCAATGGAATTGCAAATGATCTTCCTCGCTTCAAACCGTATCACTAGTTTTGACAACAGATGAGTGAGGAAAAAATGAAAGAATTATTACTCTTTATTGTGTACTTTTTCATTTTGTGTATGAAAATGGGATATTTTTCAATATAAAACTTTTTCTTCTTTTCTCTTCAGGTCCTCCCAATACCTGCAAGGATAACTAGATTCAACTCTCTCAAACAATTGGAGTCGTTTATTATGGTATCATCAGACTTTAACTTTCTCTCTCTTACTTCGCTCTTAAATGCTTCTCCTCTTCTGCAGAAGCTCCATTTGTCGGCGAGTCATCAGAATCATTCTTACGAGGATAAAATTTGATATTGTTATGGTGTAGTGAATTAAATACAAATTCCTACAATTGCAATGATATTTTCACATTTTTTTAGCAATTTCCTATAAATCATGTTACCTTTTATATATTGTTCATTTCCTTATTGGCTCATTTATCCTAGTAAAATGCAACAAATATGGGCCTTTGTACTGTATTTTTACTGTAACTTGTGCTCCGTTCGTTTAAACAAAAAACATTTTTTAGTGGAAAACATTTTCGACGAAAAACATTTTTCAGGAAAAATGTCTCCCTAATGTACTAATAATTGTATTAGTGGTTGTGGGTTGGTGGTGGTGGGGTGGATGTAGTGGTGGTGTGGGTGTTGGTGTTGAGGGGAGGGTGATGGTGGTGGCAGCAATGGAGGTGGTGGTAGTGTGGTGGCATTGGTAATACTTTAGTCCAGAAACCTTTTAAAATTGGAAATCATCTTCCTCTCATATAGGCTTGTTTTCTGTTCATCGCGAAAAAAATTGTTTTGTTCAGTGGCATGCTTATGTTCAACATTATTGAGAGCATCTCCATCAAACTAGCTATTTTTATTTTTTAGCTAAAATAAAATAGTGAGTAAATCCCCGAAATTTAAAACTAACAATCAAATTAGCTACTTTAGTTTTGGTGATTTTGACTAGTCAAACATTAAAAAGATATTATTTGTGATATTTTGGAGTTAGTTGTGTTGAGTTTATCAAAAATATTTACATTAAAATTGTTGGAGTTTTTTATATTGTTTTAGTCAATAAGGGTATTTTGGTCATATGTATTGTAGTGATAATGTAAATATCAATTACGGTGTAAAGTCTCATTACTGAAATCCTAGCCTTGCCTTTCCATCTCTTTGTTCTCTCATTTTTTTTTAATTATTTTATTTTTTTTTGAATCAAAATAAGGAAAATTTTATAGATTAATAAGAAGTACATAATGACGACAAAGAGTCCTCTCAAAATGAATATACACAATAAGAAGCCTAACCAAAGATAAACAGACTATACATCACAAATAGGTGTGCAATCCCTCGATATCAATAAACGTGGAATCCCTTTAAACACTGGCGAAATGGAAGCCCAGAATGAAGCCAAGTAACACACTCTATCCCATAATGACTCTGTGTCTTCAAACTTGTTCTCAAAGATCCTTGCGTTCCTTTCAAACCAAATGACCCAAAAGATTGAAAATACTATAAAATCACAACACTTTTGCTCATTTTTTACCTCGAAATCCAAGAAAATCAGTTAAAATCTATTGAACACAAGTGCCTGGTACAACCCAAAGTATCAACCAAACAAAAGAGTTGGTGCCAAAGATCCAAGGCCATGTGACCGTGCAAGAACAAATGCTCAAAGGATTCCCCACTTTGCCTACTCGTGATACACCATTGAGGACAAAGATAGCGATTAAGCCTCCTTTTTTGAAAGGTATCATTAGTCATGATTCTACCATGAGCCAAAGACCATATAAAAATCTTCACTCTAAGAGGCACTGTTGCTTTCTAGATTCTTTTGTGAGTAGAAGGAGGAACCTTGGGTTTATTGCTGATTTTGTCAAAGAAAGATTTGCTTAAAAAGTCACTAGAGGAGTGAATTGACCAAACCCGCTTATTAGACACATTTGGAGACAACGAGACTTCATGAAGTAAGAACAACAATGATGCCAACTCAACAATTTCCTGATCATTAAGATTTCTTATGAAATTGAAATTACATGAAATCGGTGCCAAACTAGAGCAAACTAAAGAAGCGATGGAAGCATTATGAGGATGAGCCACACGAAATAAATGTGGAAATGTCCCATCAAAAGAGGAATTACCCACCCAAACATCCTTCCTGAATTGGACACACTCTCCATTACCTACTTTCAGAGAAAGAAATCTGGATACAAGTGGAAGCAACTGGGAGATAGATTTCTGATGGGTCGTTTTGCACACCAAAAATAAATAATAAAATATTGAACCGATCTTAAAACCCAATTCAAATAGAATATCAGTTCAAGTCCAAATGTTGATCCTCAGGGACAAAAGGATGAGTTGTTTTAAATCTTGGAAATCTTTTTTTTTAAAATTAATTCAAGAGAATGAGGTTTTATGAAGTGAAAGATGAAAACTAATTAAAAACAAAAGTTAAATGGGTAATTCAATATAAAAAGACTTGGGGATTCGAATCCACCTCTAGCTTCATAACCATAATAATTTCATCAATTTTGGGAATTGATTGCTCAATACAATAGTGACATGTCGTGGCTACTAGCCATAACGGTGTCTTCAAGAGGTTCATGAATTTAAGAATCAGGTATAACTTATCTTAGATTGGCACGAAATGTCTACACTAAACTAGGGTTGTAGCACATCTTGTATTCTCTAGGCAAGAATTATCGCAACTCTTAAATACATGCATAAAGATTACTATTGTATAACTATGTATTTAAAATCACAGAAATTAAATACATCAGACAAGATTGGAAGAATAAATTCAATTGAGTAGAAAATTGTCTCAAAGTTATACAATCATTGTATTGATAATCAATCCCAAAAGAAAATACACAGAATAAGGTTACTTGGCTAGGGTTTCATCTACATCCCAAGGAAGAAGATTAGTTGCCCATGGAGAAGGTGAAGAATGCCATGGATGTGGAGAACTCCATCCTTGGAACCTTGGGTTGCCTCCCTCTTGCCTATTGTGCCGTCTTTCAATATGCGAAGAGCCCCATTTTTTTAAGCCTAAGCCATCATTTTGTAGTTCCCTCTTAATTAGGGTTGGATTGGGCTCAAAACAAGCATGAGAATTATATTTTTCGAACTTCCTACGCGTTGTGTGCCCAGGCTCACTGCGACCTGCGCCCGGGCTCACTCGGACAGTAGCTTCACTCATGTGTGCCCGAGCTCACCACGGCTTGAGCCCAGGCTCACTCGGATAGTACTCAGCTTCTTGTGCGCCTGGACACACTACAACTTGAGCCCAGGCACACCTCAACATTGAGCTCTTTCCATCTTACTTTGCTTGGCCTCACCTTGTGGTCCTTCAATATTACCATTTCTTCTCATTTTCATCTCAAGAGCCCAAATAACCTACACAACACACAAATCCATTAGAATAAGGAAATAATAACAATTATGGACTTAACAAGCGTAGTTTAGGGGGTCTAAATGTGTACATTTAGGTACCTATCAATTTCCATGGAGACCGGCAATTACCCCTACTAACTGTAGGAGTGTCTTCGCCCCTAGTGATGGATGGATTGAATCTACCAAAAGCCCATTTCTATGCTTCTAATTGGCTGTTCTCTTCCCCCCATATAATGATAGAGCAGTGTCTAGGGCTTCTAAACTTTGATACCAAGCCAATTTACATGAGGGAAAGAGACAAAATATCAGAGGAAATTGCAGAGATTTGAGGTAAAGTGATATGGCTACCAAAGAAAGCAGTAACAAATTGACAAAGCCCTGAATTGTTGTTTCTCCTTTATTCAAATTTCTAGAAACAACTGCAAAACCAAAAGTTAAACCCTAATTCTCTCACTGATTTACTTGAGAGAGAGACAAAAAATAGCAGAGGGAATTGAATAGAATTGAGAGAAACTAAGATGGCTACCAAATGTAAGCAGCCTTAACAACAATAAGGAAGCCCCGAATCGCTGTTTCTCTTTTAATCAAATCTTTAGAAATAATTGAACAACTGAAAGTGAAACCTTAATTTTCTGCTCTTATAATCCCAAAGCTTCACTAATTCCCAGCCGGGCACCATAGACTTTAATAAGATGTCCCAATCCTCACAGGCTAAAACTATGCTTGTGCTCTAGAAATTATCTCCCTACTGTTGGTCATTTCAAAGGTAGTAAAGTATAAATCGTATATGCTTTCATGAAACATTGAAATACACACTTTTGGGATTGCTGTTTGACCAAATAGTGCTTTTTAATAAGACATATAGGGAATGTATTATAATATGGTCTGGTTAACTTGATCAAAATGTTTGACCATTTATAGTCAGAGATGCACTATTTATTATTATTATTATTTTTGAGGGGAATAGAAGGTCCATGATAGTGCTTCTCAGTTAAATTATCTAATCTTTACCGTATTTTGGTGATGCACTATTTGCTATTATTATTTTTTTAATGGAGATAGAGGGTCCATGCTAATGTTTCTCAGATAACATACCTAGTCTTCGCCATAATTTTAGTTGGATCATCTGGGAACTCTTTCATTATCAAAACTGATATATTGTCATAAAAACCACAAAAATAACTTTTATGTTTAATAGGTAGCAGTAAGAACATCTTATTAAGAGAGTTTGAGAACACTTTCATGTTTAAAATGACCTGTACAATCATGCAAGTATAGAAAATATATCCTTATTACCAATGTATTATTTTAAAAAACAATGCAAATTTGACATCCAAATTAAATGCAGTCCGAGGTCAAGGACAAATAATACCTTAGGGGTCTTGCGTATCTGTCTCTGGTGATGATTTAACACAGTGGTACTATATATGTGTTTTTGCATAGTGAATTCAAAGATTGTACTTCAAATAGGAAAGGGAAAAACTGATTTTGTAGGCATTTTCATCAATATATCAAATTTTTTGTTCTTATTTTAGATTTTTTTGTTAGTCCTCACTTTGGAAATCCATTTTGTTCCTTGTAGGTCTTTATTAGCCATTTAACTTTTCATATCTATGTATCACTTCAAACAACTCACTTCCCTCCCTTGTGTGCATTTGTGCATGTGTGTGCATCTTATAGTTGCAAGAAGTGGTGGTGGGGACAGGAGCGAGAGCAAGGGCATATAAAAGTTTTTGAGGTTGGGAGCGCCTATGGGAGCGTGTATATATTAAATATATAAATATATTCTAATAATTATGTTTTTTGTTTAGTTGTAATATATTTGTTAAAATATGAATTATTATTGGAGATTGATGTCTACTATAAATTGTCTTTGTTAAGTATAAATAAATATTATGTAAATAGGAAGTGCTAGAATAAGATTTAGTGTTTTTTTTTAATTTTTATTTTTAAAGATTTGTATGCTTGAGAGGTTCTATCTTTAGATGGGAGAGATTTTTTTCCTTGATGGGAGTGAGTTTCTTACAGGTTTCTTACTTGGGAGCGCAGAATCGCGTGTCTTAGTAAGAAACGTCACCCAAGTGGAGTTTGCATTCACTTTTACAATTGCTAAGATGTTTTTTAAGAGTAATGTTGTACATAATCTCATTTCTTATCCTATTTTCTCACTCTTAGACAGAATGCAATGGGACCCATGCTAATAAATGCACATGGGATCCACTTACTTGTGCCTAAAGGTGAGAAAATACATTAAGAAATGAGATATGCTGATAATAAATTGAAACTAGTTAAAAAAAAAAAAAAAAAAGAGAGCTGATAGCAGGCACTTGTTCGAAAGATTTACTTTATGTTGGTTTTTGTCAAAGAAAGTAGGTCTAGGAAAAAGGTAGCAATGAGAACTGATAAGTTTGTAGGATAAATCCATCTTAATCTCCAAACAGTCATGTAAGGCCAATAAACAATCCAACTCCTTGTCCACTGGGCATACATTCGAGTGCGGCTTGGGTGGATGGAGTCAGCCACTGTTATACCATTCGTTATGTATTCAGGGCGAATGGACTTACCAACTCCTTGTCTACTGGGCATAAATGTAAGAAACAAAATATTGATTCTAGTTCTATTATAAGTTATGGGTTTGAATCTAACAGAAATTCTAGAAAATGTTCGCTACATGAAAATTTTGGTTTTGAAGCCAACGTTAATTTCTTTTTTGGGCTAATTACACAGACCTCCCTTAAGGTTTCTAACAATTACATGGACCTCTCTTGTAGTTTTAGAAATTACACGGCCTCCTTGTAAGAGTTGTCAAGAAACAATTATTGACAAAGGTTGTGATTTTATACATTTACTCCTGTTAGTTAACCTAACTTAAACATCCTACCCACACATCTAAACATCATCATCTTCTTCTTCCTTCGTCTCTGTGTTTCCTTTTCTCTTTTCTCACTCTCACAGTTGCAACCACCTCTTCAACACAACCCCTCTTTATCTTCTTCCATTGTCACAACCATTGTCTCTCGACAACCATAATCACTGTCTCTCTACCAATCCCTTCCTCTTCTTGTCTGTCCCTTCCCCACCACCACACCCAGCACAGCAAGCACCCTAATACCTATCTCCACTGCCATAATCAAGTTATTTCGCCACAAAATCACAACCCAATGCTATCAACAACCCACTTCCTATAGTTGGCGAAAATTGGATGTGGTGCACCACCACCGCAAGCCACGGTTGATGTGTGAATTGGATTTTATACATTGCAAGCTCTAGCCTCCCACCGTTGTGACCACCGCACATGTACATATACAAACCCTCTTTTCCCTCTCTCTATATCTCTCCTTATGGATTATTGTTCTATTTATTAAAACCATGATAGGCCTTTTATTATTGAGACATGAGTGATCGGTGAAGAAGAATGGATATTGGGTTTGGTGAATGGGTGGTTTATTTGTTGTTACAGTGGCATTTGTGATGGTGATATAGTGATAGGTAAGAGTTGGGGTGGTAGCGGTGCTAGGATTTCGCAGAGAAGGTTGTGGGAACTGGGAATTGCAATGGTTGCGGTGATTGTAACTTTGCATCAGAGCTATTGTGAATTTCGCAAAGAAACTTTTCTGTTAATTGAATCAAAAGCAACAGTGCTATGCATCTATGCTAATCTATCTATATGTAAACGTAAGTGTAAATATATTTATATATATATAGTAGCAATATACATGTATATATAAGTAATTTGATGTTGAATCCGTGAGAACAATTTGAGAGAGAGAAAATGCATTTGAGAGACAGGAGAAAGATTCAATGCATGTTAGAGGGAAAAAAAAGGAAGAAGAGATTTATGAGGTTAGGTAGTCGCAGTTTAGAGGGGAAGAGTAATGGAGAGGGAAGAGGCAGTGGGACCAAAGGGGGTATTGGGTGTTTGATTGTGGTGTGAAGTTATGAGATGGGTGTGTTTGGTTACAATGATATCAAGGGCACTTTTGGCATTTAAACAACAAAATTAGTTTCATCATTGTATTTTGTTAGTATATTTAATGGAGACAATATGGGGGTTGCATATTGCATATTAACCAAAACCTCTCATTGGATTCAAAAAGAGTCTCTTCATCACATTTACACTTTTTTCGTTATCTCATTCAAGACAAAAAGACTTGCTTCTAAAAATTATTTTGATTATGAAGGTTAGAGATATTGCTATGACTTTTAAATAAAAAATTATTGTAGTATAAAATAAAAACTAGTATTAAAAAATAAAAAAACTGTACAAAAATTTATGAAGGGCCCCAATTAGATTTTTCACCTTGGGGGTCTCAAATAAGTTTGAGTCGCCTTTGCCCTTAGGTGTATGTCATGCCATGAAGATTCCCTCAGATTCACAATATTTGAGTATTATAAATTAGTTGGTGTGATGCACCTCTGATTTGAGATTGTGTTTATGTGTTATGTTCGTGTAAATTGGAGCAAATACTATGTACCATGTTCTTGTAGGGAGAAGACTACAGTAGGTGACCTGAAGTCCCAAATTGAAATTGGAATGAAGTTGAGGGAATCCTTGATGTGTGGGTAAAAGAATAGACCACATGGTTGATGAAGGAAAAATTGCTTCCTGAGGTTTGAGAAATGAGCTTGCTAACGTGAATGAGTACTCCTAAGTTCTGCACCTGAAAATTGAGGTTAGTTCCTGCCTGATTGTGTTGTTGACCAGAGGGCACTCTGCTGCTCAACCAAAATGGTCAACAATACTCTAATGATCATAACCAAAAACCTCATACCTTTGACCCTTGGAGGTGTAGCCTTTATATAGGAATGCCATCCTGCTTCTAAATGTTTCCTTTTCCATTTAGGAATACACTTGCCCAGCAAGTATTCCCTATCCGAGATACTTTTCTAATTAGATTGTGGCGACTCAGAGGTTGCCATCAACCACGAGGACACCACTGTGGCTTTTTTTTTTTTTTCCCTTCACCTTTTTTGTATACTAACTTCAACTTAGCCCACTAATGTGAGAGCATATCACCTCGGCTGGATTACTTTATACCCATCACTGTGAGCATTGTTGTCGGCTGTGTCCCAGACCTCAAGTTACTTAGTACTTCACTCTAAAAGCTATTATGGATACCTTGAGCGAACCTTGTTTGTGGTCCTACTAACCTCGACTGGGCTTTTTATCAGTTTCTTACCTTTGCAAGGGACATTGCTTTAATACATTCAAGTTGACCACAACCTGCGCTCACACCAATTGAGCCTTGGAAGTGCACCCAAACATGTGTTCTTTCCCGAACTGGGCTTTTTCTTCTCACCTATCTCGACTGAGAATGCCATTACTTCGGGGCCTTGCCCCAAGACAACAATTTACACAAACAATTGCCTTCCAAATTACTGAGCCTATATGCTCCAACTTCTACAATCGTCGTTACTCTATATTCTCATTGCTCTCATGCTGCGGCTTTTCTCTTTTTACAATGGGTTTCAGTGAACTTGACCTTAGATATGGCAATCTTGGGTATTCTTCGGGTGAGTTTTGCTTGGATGAGCTTTGCTTTTCTTGAGCATGGAGACTTATCTTCTCGAGCTTCACCACCTATCCAGTGAGGACCTCGAGGGCATGGTTGTGGTGTGGCACTTCTTGCATCTGTGATAGCTACTTTCCATTCTTAGCCCCATTGGCCTTCACTTGTGAATTTGTTCCACGTTGTGACCAATTCTATTGTCCTTCGCGTCCTCTTCGCCTATGCCTTCATGTTGAGCTTTGGTACATCTTGTCCTCGTTTCTCACAAATGGCACCAAATTGTGGGTAAAAATTGGACCACATGGTTGATGGTGTGAAATAATACTCCTGAGCTCTACATCTGCAAAATTGAGGTAAGCACTTGTTCAATCTTTTCGTCGGCCAGAGGACACTTCGATGCTCAAGTCAACAACTCCTCGAAGAACACTAAAATGCTCAAGAATGCTCTAATGCTCTTAACTAGAAACTCATACCTCAACAGTTGGGGATGTAGCATTTATATTGGAGTGTCATTCCACTTTTACAAATTTTCTTTTCCATCTAGGGATACACTTGCCTAGCAAGGACACCTTCCTAAGTAGATTAGGTTCTACTTCTTAAGGTAACATTTCCCTATCCAATTAGTTGGTTCCTTCCCACACTAAGATTACACATCTTTGGTATCATATTTTGACTAGGCTTTGACCACTGCCCTCACCTGTGCGGTTCGTGTTTCGCCACGTGGTATCTCTGTCAGAGGTCATGTTGCATCATCCGACCTTGAACCCACTTGGTCCTGCTTAAAAAATACATCCCCACATTTTATAGAAGAAAGTCTCTCTCAAAATTTTGCTTTAACTGGCTTAGTAGTTAAATTTTTATTTAATTAAGGCAAGAGGGTTGAAACATTACGATTTTGACACTTTGAGAAATGTATGATTTCATTCATTTTAAAATCATTTTTAGACTTTCTAAACTTGGTGGAATATCTACCCTGCCACGATTAAATTTGGTTTGGAACCCCTGTCCTAACACAAGTGCGAGTTGGTTTGGGGAGGGGGCTTTATCTTAGGGCTGGTTGACACAATGGCACCCCATTGCAAACCCGACCCATTGCGACCCCCTAGAGATGTCAATTTATGGTATAACAACCATTGTTTTGCAGTCTGGTAGATATGTACAATTGAAAATTGTGCTTATCTGTGTATGTCAATGTGAATGATAACAACATTTTTTGTAGTGTTGCTGAGTTTACATTGAAAGTTGCAATTACCGCTGGTATTTGACCATTTGGTTTGATGTGATCTACCATTTAACCCACTAATTATGCATGCTAGAACTAAAGTAAACAGATGCTACAGTTGAACCTTGAGCTTGAATTCAATTAGCATTTCTTTTATGCAAAATTATGGCCAATGATCAAGTTTTGTTTTGGCGTGTTGTTTTGGTTAGCATGGACATGTTGTGGAAGCAACAGACAAAATGAGAATCGAATTTGGAAACGTATGGAAATATTTAGAAACACAAACTAAAACCTGTCGAGGTTTGTGCATATCTTTACATAAAGGGCACAACTATGCAATCCTGAAGTAAATGCTATCCAAGAATTGTTATGCAATATGGATTTATAAGAAGGTGCATACTTCAGGATTGCATAGTTGTAACAAAGAAAGAATTTTAAGTGATTAAACATGCTTGTTTATCTTCTCCTCTCTCTCATTTCCTACTTCTTGATAAATTTAAGAATTTTCTTTGTTTTTAAACGTCTTTCTATTAACAAAAGGCGGCAAATAGAAATAATTATTGTTGGATAGTCGTAGTAGGTGGTGAAAGGACTCATTGTTTCATTGCCTATCAATGGAAACACAGGAATTTCGGTATTGCACTAGTTTTTTGTGTTGGTTTTCTAGGAAAATTAGCCATTTCAACCACTTGATAGAAAGAAAACAAAGTTTTGTTCCTTGCTTGCATCTGATTTTCAAAATGTTTATGAGAAAATGTCATCAATTAAGATATCTCTGGGAGCTGTAACAAAGATTTCAAAAAGGCTAGACAGTTAAGTGATTTTGCAACTCATGGTCTGCATCACGTTATTGTTTTTCATGGTGAATGGTTTTTGGGTTCATATTGGGGAGTTGTGTTGAGATTTATTTTGGAGATTGTAAGGCCTATATATATATATATATTTATATTTTGAAGTTTTTGCGTGTTCTTATGGCTTTGTATTTTTGGTTGTGGTATGTGTCATTGTTCTAGACACTCAGTATGACATAATGAAGTTTCGTTAAGTGATAGGTTAGGTTATTTATCATAAAAGAACATAAATATATTTTTGGTTGGTGGCAGTTACACACTGGGAGATCCAGAGGTCGAAGAATAGAGCAGCAGTTCTCAAAACATGTACATTGAAGTACACGGTTTCTTGGGGAGATCGAATAAGATGGAGCTGCTATTTATTTGCTTAAGAATGCTGTCTCACTTGAGCGAATGATTCTGAGCACCCAAAAGAGATTGTACCATGGAGGTGGAAAGTGGACGAACTCCCAGTGCCCATGGTTTGAATGGCAAAGAAGAACGCCTGTACCTATGATTTACTCCAAAAAGAAAAAGTCAATTCACATACAGAACTACTTTTCTTATGACATATATTTATGCTACAAAAACTATTTAGCTAGAATCCATGTTTTTATAGTTTTTCTTTAAAATTTTAGTTTAAATATTTATTAGTGTAGACATGAATATGTGGATGTAATTTATTGGTTAAAATGTTTTTACTAATATCGTCATCTCACAGTTAGGGATGCAACTTGAGCAAACTCAACTCAAGTCTAGTTTGATAAATTTTATTTCCACTTTTAAGGGGGGAAAAAACAATTTGTTGGATTTTGAACAACTCGGGTGGATCCAACCCAAGCAGCATGGTGTACTACTTACATTTAATTCTTTTTATTTTTTTTATTCATTTTTAGTGTTTTCATAAACAATGGAAATTTGAAGAGAAAAAAAAAATTCATTTTTTCATATTTGTGCAAAAAAAATGTTGAGGATGATTTTTGGTGTTTTTTTTAAAAATAAAATTGCCAAACAATATTTTTTCAGTAAGATTGTTTGTTTTGACGTAAAATGTTTTACACAAATAATTTTCATAAATTTGAAAATAACATTCCACTGATTTTAGAATAATAATATTTTAGTGATAAGAACATACTAGAAGCAACAAAAATCACCAAGCCTCAACATCTTTCAAATACTCCCATCTAAATGGATTCAGCTAAATAGAGTATTCACTCCATACCCCCCTTAAGTTGATATAGCTCATTTTTTTTTTTCTTTCAAAAATTTCAAGCCAAATACTTCCGAGGTTATTGCTCTTGGCCATAATGCCTTACCTAGCATTTCATGTTTTACTAAATAATCGAAAGCTAAGCAAAGAAAAACCTCATCAAAACTTTGTATCTTCGTTATTTTTATGCCTACTAGTTGCATCAACTACTTGTCTAAAGTTTTTCTTAAATTGTTGAGATATTTGACTCATCATTAGTGTCACGGCTTCGCTTGTGATATTGTCTTGATTGGGATGAAGTAATAATTGAGGATGCAAAATTGTTTTCAACATATTTGTATTTTGATAAGCTTCTTCAATGTCATCATTCAAATGTACTCTTTCATACTCTAGTCTAGAGTCCAAATTTATATCAACAATTGATTTTGCAAAATTCCCTCTTTGCCTGATCCTTGCCAACCACTGTAGCCATCTCACCGTACATCTTAATTTTCTTGTTAATATATTTCGTATGAGATCGACATGTAAGTTTTCAAATAATAGAAGTTATATAAAAAAGAATAAAAGCTAAAAAAAAATATAGATTCAAATAATAGTGATCTAACAATCACACTGAACATATTCTAAGTAGGCTTTTGAGCTCGCTGTTACCATCTTCATATTGTTATCCCATCCAAATCTGCTTCTTCCTCGAAGTTGATCTTATAACAATTCATGCAGTTTTTACTGTTCTAAGATGATGTTGGACGTGATCTGCTGAGCATTGCACTTCATATTTCTCTAATATGACTTTTGACCCTCGAGTGAATGAACTCATCCTAAAAGTGTAATTAGGTCCCTTTTTCTTTTTCTTTTTTTTATTTTTCACCTCATCTGCAAGAACGTCGAACAATATTCGCTCCATCCATTGATTTTATCCACCTAAATTGTTTGCTCTTGCCTTCAACTTTATTTTTCTTTTCTCATTTTTGTCAACGTACCACTTTGCATGATTAAATTCCAAGCATCAAGAAAAAATAACCCAAACTCCAATGCTAACAAAAATACACTGACATCATCCAAAACTAGTCAAGTAGTAATGTATATAGTCAAAGAAATATGTGTTGTAGCTACAAACATGACATGTAATGCTCCTTGCGTTGGTACATTCATTTAATAAAACAGAGCATGCTATCTTTAAAATAGAGAAAAACTAATTGCAACCACCACAATTGTTACTAAACAACACTACTGCTGCAACCCATCATAAGAAACAAAATGGTCTAGAAATCATCACTACATGCTGCATTCACTTGCAGCAAACCTGAGCATACAGTCCACTAGCTAACAGGTCATAAATCAAAAGCATGAGTACGAGTGAAGCAAAAACTTGCAATTCTTCAAATAACAAAAACTTAAAATTTCCTCATTTGGATCATCAGCCATATACACAAAGAATTGGAAGTCAATGCAAATAATAAAGCTAAAAATTATCACTACCTGTGATCAATACGCATAAATGGGGAAAAATAGGAAATCAATCCAAAATTCAATTGATGTTTGTTTTTGCTAAATGAAATCTTTAACTAAAACAAAAAAGAAAAATAAATAAATAAAAAAGGAAAGATCAACTAGTTAGCTTCTTGCATAATTCAGTGATTGGATTTTTAAGGATCCATTCCTAGGTACCCCAAGACTGTAGTTCACATAGACCATGAGTTGGGGCTTCTTTCAGAAATATCCACAGTTGGAATATGCAGTCATATCCACACAATCCACAATTCAGCTTGCAAAGGCACAAATATATTGTCAAATTTTGTCTTAAAATTCTATGTTTCTGCAGTTGGGTTTGGAGGTATCAGCATGCAATCACAATTCAAGTCCTCCAATCAAATAGGCTCGCAGAGGCACAAGGAATGATATCATGCAACATACTGGAAGTCTGAAAGGACAGAGGAAAGAAAAATATCATGGCAGATCAAAGTCTAGGATGGGGTAGCTATGTGTCAAGGTAAGGCTTCTGTGCGGCTGGTGTGTGACACTATGCCAGGAAAAAAGAATAGAACATTTTGAACACAAAGTCTGTAATAAGCTTACCAGAATGATCAAATCAATCCAACAAAATCCAAAAAGTTTCATCCATGCAACAAACTAAAGATGAAGTCAAGTCAAGTGCAAAGTTGGTTACAAAACAATTATCCAAATCAAGCAAAGTGTACCCAAATAGTCAGTAACATTGGGCACCTACTTCTGCTGTAATCCAAGAAGCAATGGGAACTCAAAACATCTAAATCTCTGTTGTTTTTCATCATTTTAAACATGTTTTTGCCTTTCCTTTGTAACATAAAGTTGGTAATCATCAATATAATCCAAAAGAGTTTCATCCAACAATCCAAAGAGTTTCATCCAAAAGAGTTCTATGCAAGTGCAAAGTTGGGTGCACCAAAAGCATCCTCCAAATCAGCCATAGTTGTACTCAAGAATTCGTGCCCTAGGGCAGCTTCTGCTGTAGTCCTCCTCTCTGGGTCCAAGGATAGAAGTCCCTGAAACACACTCAAATTTAATTGCAATATGAAACCATAAATATCAAATAGAATATTTGTGTCCAATTATTACTTTTAATTTAATTAATTTTTAAAAACTAATTCAATTAAATTCCTTGTCATTCTCTTGTATAAACTAATAAACTCGGTTCTCCAACATACCGAAAGTAGATCAAGTCCAGCGGGTTCAAGGTCTTTCAAAACAGCACCAAGATCCTGCAGAGGAAGCAACATATTTCATAAAATGTCCAGGTGCATGAATACATCGATATAAAATTAATTCAACCAAATTCTAAAAATAATTTACCATAGGAGGTGACTGGATCATGTCATGAGGAAAACCAGGTAGTGAAGTCACTCCTGGCCAGCTATCCTCGTTGGGAGTTCCCAACAAACTTAATTGCCAAAACACGTAGAAAACAAATCAATCCCAAACAATACACACGAAGCGAATCGAAAAGATAATTGTAAGCTGCAAAATCACATTAATGGAAGTTATATACCTGAAAATTTCTTGCAGAACATCAATTTCAGACTGGCCATTGAACAAAGGCTCCGTCATTACCATCTCAGCAAATATACATCCCACAGACCACATATCAACAGCAGCAGAGTAATGCTTGGAACTCATTAAAATTTCTGGTGCTCGGTAACCAAGGGTTACCAGCTAGAAGGAGAGAAATCAGAATTATGATACAACTTGCAATAGTTTATTCATGGAAGAGGTGTACTTTGCCTATGTAAACAGCGCATAAATACAATATGAGTACAAGTTTATACCTTAGGAGTAAGCATCAGGTCAGGGGAAACAAATCCCCTAGCATGTCCGAAATCCGCAATCTTCAGCGTATTTGAACGTGTATCAATTAGGAGATTATCGGGCTTCAGATCGCGGTGCAGAACTCCGTTGGAGTGGCAGTAAGATATCCCACAAAGAATCTGCTTCAGAAATTTCTGCATAACAAAAGTTACAATTTAGTGGTTGCATGTTAAGGGAATAAAAATAAAAATAAAAGGGACAAGAATATAAATCACTTAGGACATGGTATTGCAGCAGAACTCTATAAATTGATGTTAATGAAACTATTTCCTTGGTTCGAACTAAACTTTCAACAAGATAATTTCTTGTTTCATTTACTAAATTTTCAAATAACCAAATACTAGGACAAAATGTTGAGAATTTTACAAATTAGAACAGACAAGTGGAAAAATCTTACAACAAATTCACATGCAACCTTTTATAAGGACAATTTTCCCCCAGATTGCAGCATCATTTTGACATGAGAAATGTGGCCTCATTGTTTTACACAAATTTTCCTCAGATTGAAGGATCATTTTTCACAGCAATCATATAGGTGAACATTATAGAAATATGTCAGCAAGCCTACAAATTTATAAAAAATAGCATCTTTCTCACTTTGATAACAGCTGGATATTTTTCATCATGCCAAGACATGTGCACCCTCAAATCCATAGCAACGTGCTCCAAAACCATATACAAAAACCCGTCTTCGACGAAAACACGCTCCAACCTATCACCCAAAACAACAAAGGTTGTTAGGCAGTGCATACTAATATGATTACTATCAAGGGGTTATGTCACGGAGTGTTAAAAAATGTCATGCTTACCTCACGATATTTTGGTGACGTAAATCAAACAGCAATGAAGCTTCACGGATAGCACTGCAAGGTATCTCATCATCAGGCAAAAAGATCTTCTTCAATGCCATTTTTTTGTTGGTCAACCTGTCAATGGCCATCAAAACAATGGCTTGACTTCCCTGTAGAGATTTGTCAAAAAGGGCGTACTGCCAAGTTCAACAACCAACTCAAGAATAAGTCCAACAGAAATTCATAGAATGTCAAACAACTAGAACAAAATGAGTATACGTACCCCTTCCATCTTCAGATGCAATCTTCAGAAACACAAGAAAAATCTAACGACTAGAAAGGAAAAACAATCAGAAAAGAGGAAAATATTTGAAAGAAAGAAAACAAGTGAGGTAACACACATTCATGTCTACAAAATAGTCAAAAACAAAATTTACTTTGTTCATGATAATTCACAAATTATCCAACTGATGATAGGGAAGGAGGGGAGGGGTGATAAAATGAGTGTTCGAAGAGCAATGCAGTATATCATAATAAGTCAATTAAGAAGTATTACAAAAGAAAGAACAAGCAAAATACAATCACAGGCTCAACGTCACCCAGAAAAGCCCACAGTTGAAATGCATATATTTGATATTAAGTTTCTTAGGGCACTCTTTGGTATTTGAGTCAGCCAAAGTAACTTTTAATTCATGTTTAGCCTGAATGATACAAATTTTTAGAGAGTGAGAGAAACAAAATATGAAAACTTATGGAGAAGGGGAGCAGAGTGACTGGCTTTGCCTCTTTGTGACCCAACATAAAATTAAGAATCCTTACTAAGGATCAATGATTAGATTCAAACCTTGGTGAGGCAAATCATGAACCTCAGGTCTTTAAGCATAAGCTTTACAGTTTTTGCAATTTTATATTTACAAAACATGTAATATATACTTAAAATTAATATAAATAAGTCCAAGAAAAAAGGTGCCTAAGACTAGATAAATTGACTAAAATAAATTTCGAGGGCAACCCAAGTCCATTAATATGGTTCCAAGGTTTTGAAAACCAGACTGGACTGACCGGTTGAACCGGTGACCAAACCTAGTTCCGATCCGGATGACCCTCCAATAAATGTTTCTATGAAGCCCCGACACTCTAAAACATGTGCCGTAGCAATGTCGGACACGAGAACACAACAAGGACACGTTAATTAGTTTTTTTAAGAGACACACAAACTAGTTTTTTAATTAATAGATTATCGATAAAAAATAACTAAATTAACAACAAGCTAAGAAGCATGGATACGGACATGCTGACACGACAATTTTCAAAAAACGCATGACATAACACGTGGAGAACACACAAAATATATAGTTTTATGTATTTATTATATGTCATATATATATATATATATAATATTGAAACACAATAAAAAATGCAACTTAATACTAATTTTTGTAGATGTACATTATTTTTGTTTTGTCTTTGTACCCTAGATAATTTTGTGAATATAACTCATGGACGTATGTATCCCCCAAGTGTCTGAAGAGTGTCCAATTCTAAAAAAAAATAAAAATAAAATAATAGGATATATTTGAACGAGTGTCCGACACGTGTCGGGAAGTGTTTGAAAAGTGTCGGTGTCCAACGCAGACATGGCACCTTAGAAGTGTCCGTGTTTCATAGATGACAAGAGTTAACTTAACAGTGGTCATTCTTTCTTTTTTTCTTTTTTATAAAAAATTTATTCTTAATTTTTGTTAATTTTGATTGTTTATAAATGTAATATTAATCCACTAACAAATAAAAATATAATAAATATATATATATATTTTGTCAGTCTGTATCTTTTTTTTTTTTTTTTTTGAAATTATGTCCATAGTTAGATATGGTTTGATCATCCATATCACATAATTATTGATCTACAAATAATGATCATGCTTTTTTTGTTTCCTTGCCTCTCTCTTCTTTTCCACGACCCTATCTTTTTCATAAAATTAAAAAACTAAAAAAAAAAAAAGCTAATCACCGCATTCATTACTAAAACCTAACCGCATCAATTGTTCGCAACATTTACAGAAAAATAAAATAATATCAATTACAGAAAAAATTGCAAGAACCTGGATATGCAGATATATAATCGAATGACCATGTGTGTCGATATAGAGAGAGCTATATATATCTATATTCATAGAAAAGCACGGACAGAAAATCAATCACTCAAAAAAACTCAAAATCAATCCCTCGAAATTGAAAACAATGAGAGACATTATACCAATCACCATTCGTCGATATATATATATTCACAGACAAGCACAGAAACAAAATCAATCACATGAAAACAGAAACAAAAACAGAAACACAAAATCAATCGCTTGAAAATTGGAAAGAATGAGAGATATTAAACAAATATATATATATATATATATATGTATATTCACAGAAAAGCACAGAAACAAAATCAATCACACAAAACAGAAAATCAATCGCTCTGAAATTGAAAAGAGCGAGAGATATTGGACGAATCACCGTGCGTGTCGATATATATAGAGAGAAAGCTATATATATATATATATAATTCACAGAAAACGTAAATGCAAATCAGAACTAAAAATGGGAGAGATGAAAACTTTGATTCATTCCTCGGAAACAAAAGTTGATGAAAATTTTCAAAAAAATGTGTGTAAATGTGAGTAAGAGGTGCATTACCGAACCAGATTATAGTGACGAAGCAGAGAGAGCTCTTCCAAGTGCTGAAAGGTGTTTGTAGAGAGAAGTGAAGTATTGTTTGTATATATATAGAGGGGGGGAAAAATTTTAGGCTCTGTTTTCAGTTCCATCGCATGTGCAGGCGAGAGACAGAGCTTTCACAATTGCGTTCAACGTGATTCTGTAGTGAATTCTAATTTTAATTTTAATTTATTTTATTTTTGGTCAGTGGACTGGGCAGTTGCTTGGTAGGCCCAATAGGGGTGGAAGGGACAAGTTTTTGGGTGCTTACACTTTTCCGTTGGTGGCCCATTATTTCGGTGAATGATACATGACAGGTGGGCCTTCTGGGCTTCAAATACTTCTAGTTATATATCTATACTATTATTAAAGCCAACAGGAATTTTGGTGTCCTGAAGCCTTGCCTAGAATTTTTTTTCCATTCTTCCTAAAATGACCATAACTTTTTAAATAATTATATTACTTTTACACTAAACTACCAATAGGTCCTACTTTTTCTTTTATTACTAAATAGGTCCTCTACTTTGACTTTTATATATTTATTCTATTTTGATTAATTATTTATAAGTAATAAAATAAATAATTTTTTTTTTTTTTTTTTTTTTTTTTTTATTTATAAATTTATCTTTTGTTTTATTTTTTTTATAAATTTTTTTCACTTCTTCTTTTTTTTTTATTTTTATATTATATTATTTATTAGTTAGTAAAATAAATAAATAATAATTAATAAAGAGGACTAATTGGTAAGTACCCCTATCTATTTATACTTATGGGTAACATGATAAATTCAAACTAATCAATTCCACTACCCACGTTTTGAAACTGCACAACGGTTATAAATTGAATACTAGAGAGAGAACAAGATCATATTTTCAATATCTTAATTTAATTGAATCAAATCAATCCTCCTCCACACCATACCATTTAATTTGCTTCAGAAATGAATGGTTGAATGGAGTGTCAACAACAGATTCAGAAAATGGATGAAAGTAGAACAAAACGCGGGCAAGGGGATCATGGGTGGTTATCTGTTCCTGACGCTACTGATTCTCATGGGAAGAATAAAGAGACTTCCTCTGATATGTTGAAGAACACTCCGTCAAACATACGGAGATGGTGGATGAGATCGAGCAATGTGAGGGTCGCCCCAAGTATCTCGCGCAAACTACAAGTCCGTTTGATGGCGGCGATGTTCGTTGGTATTTTTGCAAGCTTTCCTTGGCAGACAATGGTGCGAATAATTTACTCTACTTTTAGACCTCAATTTAATCATCAAACATTATGAATGTTAATCATCAATTAGTATGAAATATAATATTAAAAATATTTGTATTCATGTATAAAATGTTTCATACCCGCTGATCAAGCCAAAGACTCAAGTAATAGAATTGTAACTATTCCTATGTTTGAATTGGAGGATTTGAAAAGGGATTTGAAAAAAAAATAAAAAAATTTAGGTAAAATAAAAGTAAAATATATCTATAAGTGTTATAAGAGTCGAGTTTGTATTTTTCTATTTTATGTATTTTTATGTTTTTATATTCATTTTTTAATAAAAAAAAATTATATTCAATTTTTTTTTGTTCCTATTTCACCTTTTTAATCTTCTGTTTGTTTTTTATATATAAATTCTATTTTTCTAAAATCGAATTGTTTGTTGATGTAGCCTTTTTTGGGTGTCCAGTGCTTTAAAGGCTTTTTTTTAAAAAAAAAATAGTTTTTTTTTTGGGTTTTTGCTATGGTTATTTTTATTTATTTTTTGGTATAAATTTCTTTGATTGTAAGTGTTTTGGCAGTCTTAAGTTTGTATTTTTCTATTTTGTGTGTACTAATTTAATTATACTTTTTATTTTCTTCATTAAAAAATAAAATAAGATGAAAAGTTTCATTATATTATCAAGTTCCTTAGGAAAAAATTTGACTATTATTTTATTTCATTTATATTAAATAGAAATTCAATGTAATTGTTTATATTCTGTGTGTATACCAAATCTATTTGATTATAAATATTCTAAGAATCTTGGATTTATAATTTTTAAAAACAGAACTTTTTTTAAGAATTATTATTTTATTTTGTTTACATCAAAATTGTAAGTATTCTCTATTTATTTTTTTAATAAATTTGTGATGTATAATAATTTTTTTTATAAATAATATTGTTTTAATTTGCGCACACATCGTATGTGCTCGACCGCTAGTATATATATATATATATTCAAAGCAATGAGATACCATTTAGATTTTTGTTGCTATGAATGGGTTCAGTTGTAGCACTCGGTACAGTTGATTGAGGTTTTTAATTGTAAGGATCGAGCCAATTTAAATTTTAATTTAATATAATCAAGGCCTAGATAATTTTCTTTATGCATAATTAAATTGTTTAATTTTTTACGCGAATTAGTTTATCGGTTCGCGAGAATGGTCTTTCATTTCAATTTGAGATTTGACAGATACGCCTCGTAGATAATTTCTTTTATTTTAAAATATTGAGTTTAATTATTTTGTTAATATTTTGGAGATTAGAATAATTATTTACGCATTTGGGCTCCTAAAATTGTAATATTTATACATAATGGAGATATTTTTGAGAAGGCATAGCAACCACTGTTTTGCGACCTTCTCCGCTTCAATTTTACACCTAAATTCACATTCACCTAATGGGAAAATTAGGGAAAAGTCCCTCTACAAGTTTGTGTAAGAGTTTAAGGACATAAATAATTTTCTTCCTAGTTAAAGTCCCTGGAATTTCAAATTATAAAATAATAAAGACAAATTTTAATATAAATAGACCAAATTACCCTCCCCTCTTTATCTCAGTTAGTCTTTCTCTTCTCTGTTTCTCGTCTCTATCTCTCTGTCTCTCGTTTCTCTCTTTCCTCTCTCCCTCTCTCTCTCTCTTGTCACTCATCTCTGGTAGATCCTCATTTCTGGCAGATCTGCGGTCCTCACCGTCTCTCTCCTCGTCTTCTCCACTGCTAATGGGCACAACATCATAGCTTTCCTCTCCGGCTTCCCGAACTGCAGCCACTTCATCACGAAGTCCGCCGTTGAAGAGATCGTCGCCGTTTACTCAGATCCAAGCGGACCTTCGCTTCAACAACTCTCCGGTGTTGCCGTCTGTTCCCTACTAGTCTTCATCATTTTTTCTAAAGAGAGACACAGATTTGCAGGTAGCAAACAAAGAGAGAGAGAGAGAGAGAGAGAGAGAGAGAGATTGATGGAGGTGCTGGATTAGATGAATATCAGATGAAGACTGGAGCTTCCTCGCCAACACTGTTATCCTTCAATTTATGCGTGCGAGTCTCGGATCGGAGGAGGCAGTCCATCGCCGACCGCTGTTATTGCCAAGTCCGCTGTCGAAGAGATCGTTGCCGGAAAGATCTCTGTTCGCTCAAATCCAAGCGAAGAAGGTTACTACCGACAAGGTACGGTCGATTGAAGCCTCCTTTTTTGCGTCATGTTTGACCGGAGGTATGACTTTCTACCGAAGCGGTATGGCGTTTCGGTGGCTGTCCTGTCGAGCCCTGGCTCAACGAAAAGAAAGTAACCGCTAATGGTTTTGCTCTAGTAAGTTCCCAGTGATGGTTTTGCTAGTATGTGGGTTTGAAAACCATTTGAAGAAAATGTTCAACACATATGTGAGTTTGAAGAAAACCCTTTGCTAGTATGTGAGTTTGGTAAAGATGTCAAGGTCAACACAGATGTGTATCTCAGAGAAATTTTACTGACTCACTCAGTAAAATTTTACTAAGTGACTGTGAGACATAGAAAGAACATTGTGGTATTGCTCGCTCTTTCTTTCTCTCTCTCTCTCTCTCTCTCTCCATTGATTTAAAACTCAGTGAAGTTTAACTGAGTAAAATTGGTGAAGTCATATATATGTATTTATACTGTTTGTTTGTTTGTTTGGTTATGAAATTTTACTAAGACAGTGAAATTAATTAATCTTTCTCATCTCTGTTTCTCATCTCTATCTCTCTGTCTCTCGTTTCTCTTTTTCTTCTCTCTTTCTCTCTCGTCACTCATCTCTGGCAGATCTGCGGTCCTCACCGTCTCTCTTCTCGTCTTCTCCACTGCTAATGGCCACAACATCATAGCTCTCCTCTCTGGCTTCCTGAACTGCAGCCACTTCATCATGAAGTCTGCCATTGGAGAGATCGTCGCTGTTTACTCAGATCCAAGTGGATCTTCGCTCCAACGAATCTCCGGCGTTGCCGTCTGTTCCCTACTAGTCTTCATCATTTTTTCTAAAGAGAGACACAGATTTGCAGGTAGTAAACAAAGAGAGAGAGAGAAAGAGAGAGAGAGAGAGAGATCGACGGTGGTGCTGGATCAGATGAATATCAGATGAAGATCGGAGCTTCCTCGCCAACACTGTTATCCTTCGATTTATACGTGCGAGTCTTGGATCGGAGAGGTAGTCCACCGCCGGCCGCTGTTATCGCCAAGTTCGCTGTCGAAGAGATCACTGCCGGAGAGATCTCTGTTCGCTCAAATCCAAGCGAAGAAGGTTACTACCGACAAGGTACAGTCGATTGAAGCCTCATTTTCTGCGTCATGTTTGACCGGAGGTATGACTTTCTGCCGAAGCGGTACGGCATTTCGGTGGCTGCCTTGTCGAGCCCTGGCTCAACGAAGAGAAAGTAACCGCCAATGGTTTTGCTCTAGTAAGTTCCCAGTGATGGTTTTGCCAGTATGTGGGTTTGAAAACCCTTTGAAGAAAATGTTCAACACATATGTGAGTTTGAAGAAAACCCTTTGCTAGTATGTGAGTTTGGTAAAGATGTCAAGGTCAACACAGATGTGTATCTCAGAGAAATTTTACTGACTCCTCAGTAAAATTTTACTAAGTGACTGTGAGACATACAAGGAACATTTTAGTATTGCTCGCTCTCTCTCTCTCTCCCCCCACTGATTTAAAACTCAGTGAAGTTTAACTGAGTAAAATTGGTGAAGTCATATATATGTATTTATATTGTTTGTTTGGTTATGAAATTTTACTAAGGTAGTGAAATTAATTAATCAATTAAATTGGGTATCAAGTAATAAATCATCAGAACTCTCTCTCTCTCTCTCCTAGCCAGTGCCTCCTCAACTTGTCTTTCTCTCTCTCTGTCTCCACTGATTTGCTTTAATTTTACTTAGTGAACTTTTACTAAGTGACAAAAGCACTCAGTAATAACAATAGTTTTAATTGTTTTTTTTAAAAAAAAAAAATCATAAACAAAAGCATAAATACAAGATTAATTAATTATCTTACGTATTAAGTAATATATGAATTCACCCCAGTATTATTTTTCATATCTCTATTGATGGAATTTTAATAAAATTTTACATTTTTACATTGTTTACCATTTAAAAAGATTCATAGTTTGAAGCAGCAGAAAAGTGATGAAATTTACACCATAGTTTTTTGATCCAATTGTTATTTATGATTTTTTAAATGTAATATTTATAATTTGTACAATTAAAAATTAAAAATTTAAGTAAATTAATATTATTTAAGAAATTGTTGTTCATATTAAATGAGAGTAAAATTGGGATATAATTCACAGTTATGGAGAATTGAACTTTTTGAAAATATTTTATAAAAAATAAGATTTAGTTGTTTATAACGAACCTTGACAGGACTCAATGGTAATTTTTAAGCAAAATAGGACTTACTGGTAATTTTTTCAATTTAAAAAATGAATGGTGATATATAAATAAAAAATTTGATACGAATAAAAGTGTACGCAAAATTAATACAAAATAATATGATAAATTTTAATTTTATTATTTTAAAGTAAGACCCATCAAGTAACTTATATTTTAAAAAAATTCAATGTCACGTCATCCTTATCTAAAAAATTGTTTCAAATGCTATATGAACATTATTTTCATTTGAAAATTTATGTAGGCTTTTGTAAATAACAATATGGTTTAATATACTCCTTTCATTTTGAAACAGTCATAAAAATAAATTTTATTTAGAAAAATATCACTGTCACATTATTTGGACTCTAGATTGGAGTATGAAAAAGTATATTTGAATGATGACATTGAAGACGTATATCAAAATACAAATAGGTTGAAAACAATTCTCCATCCTCAATTGTTACTCTATCCCAGTCAAAACAGCATCACAACTGATGCCGTGACACTAATGATGAGTCAACAAATATCACCACAATTTTAGAAAAACTTTAGACAAGTATTGGATGCAACTAGTAGGCATGATGAAATAATGAAGATAGAAACTTTTGATGAGGTTTTTCTTTACTTAGCTTTCGATTATTTAGTAAAACATGAAATGCTTGGTAAGGCATTATGGCCAAGAACAATAACTTTTGAAGTATTTGGCTTGAAATTTTTGAGGAAAAATGAGCTATATCAACCTAAGGGGGGTATGGAGTGAATACTCTGTTTTAGCTGAATCCATATATAGATTGGAATATTTGTAAGATGTTGAAACTTGGTGGTTCTTGTTGCTTCTAGTATGTTTTGTTCAAGTATTTTAGATTTCATTTTATAACTTCATCACTTATCACTGAAATATTATTATTCTAAAATTAGTGAAATGTTATTTTCAAAATTCATGAAAATTATTTGTGTAAAATATTTTATGCCAAAACAAACAAAGCCTTACTGAAAAAAAATATTGTTTGACCATTTTATTTTAAAAAAATACCAAAAAAATTATTCCCAACAAATTTTTTTGCACAAATAGGAATACAATAATGATTTTTTTTTTTTTTTCGGTTGCAAGTTTCGTTGTTTATGAAAACAGTAAAAATGAATAAAAAAAAATAAAAAGAATGAAATGTAAGTAGTACACCATGCTGCTTGAGTCCGATTCGCCCAAGTTGTTCAAAATCCAATAAATTGTTTTTTTTTCCCTCTTAAAAGTGGACATAAAATTAATCAAACTAGACTTGAGTTGATTCTACTCAAGTTGCAATCCTAACCGTGAGATGACAATATTAGTAAAAACACTTTAACCAATAAATTACATCCACATATTCATGTCTACACCAATAAATAGTTACAAACTAAAATTTTAAAGAAAAAGTATAAATTATGTTTTACAAAACATGGATTCTAGCTAAATAGTTTTTGTAGCATAAATATGTCATAAGAAAAGTAGTTCTGTATGTGAATTGACTTTTTCTTTTTGGAGCAAATCATAGGCACAAGCCTTCTTTTTGTGCCATTCAAACCATGGGCACCGGGAGCTCGTCCACTTTCCACCTCCATGGTAAAATCTCTTTTGGGTGCTCAGAATCATTCGCTCAAGTGAGACAACATTCTTAAGCAAATAAATAGCAAGCTCCATCTCATTCGATCTCCCCAAGAAACCGTGTACTTCAACCTCTTTCAGTTCACAATGTACATGTTTTGAGTACTGCTGCTCTATTCTTCGACCTTTGGATCTCCCATTGTGTAACTGCCACCAACCAAAAATATATTTATATTCTTTTATGATAAATAACCTAACCTATCACTTAACAAAACTTCATTATATCATACCAAGAGTCTAGAACAAAAACACATACCACAACCAAAAATGCAAAGCCATAAGAACACGCAAAAGCTTCAAAATATATATACATAGGTTACAATTTGCAAAATAAATCTCAACACAACTCCCCAATACGAACCCAAAAATCATTCACCATGAAAAACAATAACGAGATGCAGGCCATGGAGCTGCAAAATCACTTAACTGTCTAGCATTTTTGAAATCTTTTTTACAGCTCCCAGAGAAATCTGAACTAATGATATTTTCTCATAAACACTTTGAAAATCAGACACAAGCAAGGAACAAACTTTTCTTTTCTTTCCATCAAGTGGTTGAAACGGCCCCTTTTCCTAGAAACCAACACAAAAAACTAGTGCAATACCGAAATTCCTGTGTTTCCATTGATAGGCAATGAAACAATGAGTCCTTTCACCACCTACTATGAATATCCAACAATAATTATCTCTATTTGCCGCTTTTTGTTAATAGAAAGGCATTTAAAAACAAAGAAAATTCTTAAATTTATTAGGAAGTAGGAAAGGAGAGAGGAGAAGATAAACAAGCATGTTTAATCACTTAAAAATCTTTCTTTGTTACAACTATGCAACCCTGAATTATGCACCTTCTTATACATCCAGATTGTATAACAATTCTTGGATAGCATTTACTTCAGGATTGCATAGTTGCGTCCCTTATGTAAAGATATGCACAGACCTCGACAGGTTTTAGTTTGTGTCTAAATATTTCCATATGTTTCCAAATTTATTTCTCATTTCATCTGTTGTTTCCAAAACATGTCCATGCTAACCAAAACAACACACCAAAAATGAAATTTGATCATTGGCCAAAACATGTCCATGCTAACCAAAACAACACACCAAGAAAGTCGGAAAATGATTTTAAAATGAATGAAATCATACAAAGTGTCAAAATTGTAATGTTTCAACCCTCCTGCCTTGATTAAATAAAAATTTAACTGCTAGGCCAGTTAAAGCAAAATTTTGAGAAAGCCTTTCTTTTATAAAATGTGGGATGTTTCAACACTCTAGCCTTAATTAAATAAGAATTTAACTAATAGGCCAGTTAAAGCAAAATTTTGAGAAAGCCTTTCTTCTATAAAATGTGGGACGTTTCAAGAAAGCTTCAGTGTAAACTGCACAAAAATGTGCGATGTGCAAGAAAATACGAGTGTAATCCGAACAAAAAAGTGCGATCCGCAAGAAAGCGCGAGTGTAAAATGCACAAAAAAGTGTGATGCGCAAGAATGCGCGAGTGTAAACTACACAAAAAAGTGCGATGCGCAAGAAATCAAGAGTATAAACTACACAAAAAACTGTGATGCGCATGGAAGCGCGAGTGTAATCTGCACAAAAAAGTGCGATGCGCAAGAAAGCGGGAGTGTAAACTGCACAAAAAAGTGCGATGCGCTACAAAACCCGAGTGTAATCTGTACAAAAAAGTGAGATGCGCAAGAAAGCGCGATTGTAAACTGCACAAAAAAGTGCGATGCGCAAGAAAGCGCGACTGTAAGCTGCACAAAAAAATGCGATGTGCAATAATGCGAGAGTGTAAACTGCACAAAAAAGTGCGATGCGCAAGAAAGCGGAAGTGTAAACAGCACAAAAAATTGCGATGCGCAACAAAACACGTGTAAAATGCACAAAAAAGTGCGATGCGTAAGAAAGCGCGATTGTAAGCAGCACAAAAAAATGCGATGCGCAATAAGCCGCGAGTGTAAACTGCCCAAAAAAGTGCGATGTGCAAGAAAATGCGAGTGTAATCTGTACAAAAATGAGCGATGCGCAAGAAAACGCGAGAGTAATCTGCACAAAAAAGTGCGATGCGAAAGAAAGCGCGAGTGTAAACTGCACAAAAAAGTGCGACGCGCAAGAAAGCGCGAGTGTAAATTGCACAAAAAAGTGCAATGCGCAAGAAAGCGCGTGTTTAAACTGCAGTAAAAAGTGCGACAAGCAAGAAATCGCAAGCGTAAATTGCACAAAAAAGTGCAATGCGCAAGAAAGCGCGTGTTTAAACTGCACAAAAAAGTGCGATGCGCAAGAAAGCGTGACTGTAAGCTGCAAAAAAAGTGCGATGCGCAGTAATGGCGCAGTGTAAACTGCACAAAAAAGTGCGATGCGCATGAAAGCGCGAGTGTAATCTGCACAAAAAAGTGAGATGCGCAAGAAAGCGCGAGTATACATAGCACAAAAAAGTGCGATGCGCAAGAACGTGTGAGTGTAATTTGCACAAAAAAGACGATGCGCAAGAAAATACGAGTGTAATCTGCACAAAAAAGTGCGATCCGCAAGAAAGCGCGAGTGTAAAATGCACAAAAAAGTGCGATGCGCAAGAAAACGCGAGTATAATTTGCACAAAAAAGTGCGATGCGCAAGAAAGCGCGAGTGTAAACTACAGAAAAAAGTGCGATGCGCAAGAAATCAAGAGTGTAAACTACACAAAAAGTGTGATGCGCAAGGAAGCGTGAGTGTAATCTGCATAAAAAAGTGCGATGCGCAAGAAAGCGGGAGTGAAAATTGCACAAAAAAGTGTGATGCGCAAGAAAGCGCGGTAAAAATTTGCACAAAAAGTGCAATCTTGCAATAGTCTTGTGATGTAAAGCTAACAAAAAAGTCTGACGCATAAGAAATCAGCGATGTAAATTGCACAAAATGTGCAATCTTGAAGAAAGCGATGTTTAAAGCGCACAAAAAGTGCGATCTGTGAAAGTCTGTTGCGCAAAAAAGTCGATCTTGAAAATGTGCACTTGTAATTGCACAAAAAAGTGCGATGAGTATGAAAGCGCGAGTGTAATCTGCACAAAAAAGTGAGATGCGAAAGAAAGCACGAGTGTAAACTGCACAAAAAAGTGCGATGCGCAAGAAAGCGTGAGTGTAATCTGCACAAAAAAGTGTGATGCGCAAGAAAATACGAGTGTAGTCCGCACAAAAAAGTGCGATCGGCAAGAAAGCGTGTGTGCAAAATGCACAAAAAAGTGCGATGCGCAAGAAAACGCGAGTATAATCTGCATAAAAAAGTTCGATGCGCAAGAAAGCGTGAGTGTAAACTACACAAAGAAGTGCGATGCGCAAGAAATCAAGAGTGTAAACTACACACAAAAGTGTGATGCTCATGGAAGCGCGAGTGTAATCTGCACAAAAAAGTGCTATGCGCAAGAAAGCGAGAGTGTAATCTGCACAAAAAAGTGCAATGGGCAACAAAACGCGAGTGTAATCTGCACAAAAAAGTGAGATGCGCAAGAAAGCGCGATTGTAAACTGCACAAAAAAGTGTGATGCGCAATAATACCCAAGTGTAAACTGCACAAAAAAGTGCGTTGCGCAAGAAAGCGCGAGTGTAAACGGCACAAAAAATTGTGATGCGCAAGAAAACGCATGTAAACTGCACAAAAAAGTGTGATGTGCAAGAAAGCGCGACTGTAAGCTGCACAAAAAAGTGCGATGCGCAAGAAAGCGCAAGTGTAAACGGCACAAAAAATTGCGATGCGTTGGGAAAACGCGTGTAAACTGCACAAAAAAGTGTGATGCGCAAAAAAAAAAAGATTGTAGTACACAAAAAAAGTGCACGCGCAATAATCTTGTGAGTGTAAACTGCACAAAAAAGTGTGATGCGCAAGAAAACGCGAGTGTAAACTGCACAAAAAAGTGTGACGCGCAAGAAAGCGCGAGTGTAAATTGTACAAAAAAGTGCCATGCGCAAAAAAGCGCGTGTTTAAACCGCACAAAAAAGTGCGATGCGCAAGAAAGCGCGATTATGGTACAAAAAAAAAAAGTGCGATGCACATGAAAGCGTGAGTGTAATCCGCACAAAAAAGTGCGATGCGCAAGAAAGCGCGAGTGTAAACTGCACAAAAAAGTGCGATGCACAAGAAAGCGTAAGTATAATCTGCACAAAAATGTGCGATGCGCAAGAAAATAAGAGTGTAATCCGCACAAAAAAGTGCAATCCGCAAGAAAGCGCAAGTGTAAAATGCACAAAAAAGTGCGATGCGCAAGAAAACGCGAGTATAATCTACACAAAAAAGTGCGATGTGCAAGAAATCTATAGTGTAAACTACACAAAAACGTGCGATGCGCAAGGAAGCGCGAGTGTAATCTGCACAAAAAAGTGCGATGCGCAAGAAAGCGGGAGTGTAAACTGCACAAAAAAGTGCGATGCGCAAGAAAACGCGAGTGTAATCTGCACAAAAAAGTGAGATGCGCAAGAAAGCGCGATTGTAAACTGCACAAAAAAGTGCGATGCGCAAGAAAACGCGTGTGTAAACTGCACAAAAAGTCACGATCTTAAGAAAGCCTTAGCAAAATGCACAAAAAAGTGCGATCTTGCTATAATCTTGTGAGTGTAAATTGCCACAAAAAAGTGCGATCTTGAAAACGTGAGTGTAATCTGCACAAAAATGAGCGATGCGCAAGAAAACACAAGCTTAATCTGCACAAAAAAGTGCGATACGAAAGAAAGCGCGAGTGTAAACTGCACAAAAAAGTATGACGCGCATGAAAGTGCCAGTGTAAATTGCACAAAAAAGTGCGATGCACAAGAAAACGCGTTTGTAAACTGCACAAAAAATTGCGATGCGCAGGAAAGCGCAATTGTAAGCTGCACAAAATAGTGCGATGCGCAATAATACACGAGTGTAAACTGGACAAAAAAGTGCGATGCGCAAGAAAACGCGAGGGTAATCTGCACAAAAATGAGCGTTGCGGAAGAAAACGCGAGCGTAATTTGCACAAAAAAGTGCGATGCGAAAGAAAGCGCGAGTGTAATCTGCACAAAAAAGTACGACGCCCTAGAAAGCGCGAGTGTAAATTGCACAAAAAAGTGCAATGTGCAAGAAAGCGCGTGTTTAAACTGCACAAAAAAGTGCGATGCGCAAGAAAGCGCGACTGTAAGCAGCAAAAAAAGTGCGATGCACAGCAATGGCGCAGTGCAAACTACACAAAAAAGTGTGATGCGTATGAAAGCGCGAGTGTAATCTGCATAAAAAAGTGAGATGCGCAAGAAAGCGTGAGTGTAAACTGCACAAAAAAGTGCGATACGCAAGAAAGCGTGAGTGTAATCTGCACAAAAAAGTGCGATGCGCAAGAAAATACGAGTGTAATCCACACAAAAAAGTGCGATCCGCAAGAAAGCGCTAGTTTAAAACGCACAAAAAAGTGCGATGCGCAAGAAAACGCGAGGATAATCTGCACAAAAAAGGTGCGATGCGCAAGAAAGCGCGAGTGTAAACTACACAAAAAAGTGCTATGCGCAAGAAATCAAGAGTGTAAACTACACAAAAAAGTGCGATGCGCAAGAAAATACGAGTGTAATCCGCACAAAATAGTGCGATCCGCAAGAAAGCGCGAGTGTAAAATGCACAAAAAAGTGCGATGCGCCAGAAAACGCGAGTATAATCTGCACAAAAAATTGCGATGCGCAAGAAGGTGCGAGGTAAACTACACAAAAAAGTGCGATGCACAAGAAATCAAGAGTGTAAATTACACAAAAAAGTGCGATGCGCAAGGAAGCACGGGTATAATCTGCAAAAAAAAGTGCGATGCGCAAGAAAATACGAGTGTAATCCGCACAAAAAAGTGCGATCCACAAGAAAGCGCGAGTGTAAAATGCACAAAATACTGCGATGCGCAAGAAAACGAGAGTATAATCTACACAAAAAAGTGCGATGCGCAAGAAAGCGCGAGTGTAAACTACACAAAAAAGTGCGATGCGCAAGGAAGCGCGAGTGTAAACTACACAAAAAAATGCGATGCGAAAGAAAGCGCGAGTGTAAACTGTATAAAAAGTGCGATGCGCAAGAAAGCGCAAGTGTAAATTGCACAAAACAGTGGAATGCGCAAGAAAGCGCGTGCTTAAAATGCACAAAAAAGTGCGATGCGCAAGAAAGCGTGGATGGTAAGCAAAAAAAAGTGCGATCTTGTGATAATGGCGCGATGTAAAGCTGCACAAAAAGTGCGATCGTGTGAAAGCCGAGTGTAATCTGCACAAAAAGTGAGATCATAAGAAAGCGTGAGTGTAAAGCGCACAAAAAGTCGTCATAAGAAAGCGTGAGTGTAATCTGCACAAAAAAGTGCGATGCGCAAGAAAATACGAGTGTAATCCGCACAAAAAAGTGCGATCTGCAAGAAAGCGCGAGTGCAAAATGCCCAAAAACGTGCGATGCGCAAGAAAACGCGAGTATAATCTGCACAAAAAAGTGCGATGCGCAAGAAAACGCAAGTGTAAACTACACAAAAAAGTGCGATGCGCAAGAAATCAAGAGTGTAAACTACACAAAAAAGTGTGATGCGCAAGGAAGCGCGAGTGTAATCTGCACAAAAAAGTGCGATGCGCAAGAAAACGCGAGTGTAATCAGCACAAAAAAGTGAGATGCGCAAGAAAGCGCGATCGTAAACCACAGAAAAAAGTGCGATGCGCAAGAAAGCGCAACTGTGAGCTACACAAAAAAGTGCGATGTGCAATAATGCGCGAGTGTAAACTGCACAAAAAAGTGCGATGCACAAGAAAGCGCGAGTGTAAACTGCAAAAAAAATTGCAATGTGCAAGAAAGCGCGTGTTTAAACTGCACAAAAAGTCACGATCGCAAGAAAGCCTTGTTAATTTGGAACAAAGTGCAATCTTGCGATAATGGTGCGATGTAAACCGCACAAAAAGTGCGATCTTGAAAGCGCCGAGTAATCTGCCTGAGAAAAGTGAGATGCGCAAGAAAGCGCGAGTGTAAACTGTACAAAAAAGTGCGATGCGTAAGAAAGCGCAAGTGTAATCGGCACAAAAAAATGCGATGAGGAAGAAAGCACGACTGCAAGCTGCACAAAAAAGTGCGATGCGCAATAATGCGCGAGTATAAACTACACAAAAAAGTGCGACGCGCAAGAAATCGCGAGTTCAAATTGCACAAAGAAGTGCAACGCGCAAGAAAGCACGTGTTTAAACTGCACAAAAAGTCGCGATCAAGAAAGCCTTGTTATGGTACCAAAAAAAAGTGTGATCTTGTGATAATGGCGTAGTGTAAACCGCACAAAAAAGTGCGATGCCATGAAAGCGTTAGTCTAATTTGGACGAAAAAGTGCGATGCGCATGAAAGCGTGAGTGTAATCTGCATGAAAAAATGAGATGCGCAAGAAAGCGCGAGTGTAAACTGCACAAAAAAGTGCGATGCGCAAGAAAGCGTGAGTGTAATCTGCACAAAAAAGTGCGATGTGCAAGAAAATACGAGTGTAATCCGCACAGAAAAGTGCGATTCGCGAGAAAGCGCGAGTGTAAAATGCACAAAAAAGTGCAATGCCCAAGAAAACGCGAGTATAATCTGCACAAAAAAGTGAGATGTGCAAGAATGCGCGAGTGTAAACTACACAAAAAAGTGCGATGCACAAGAAATCAAGAGTATAAACTACACAAAAAACTGTGATGCGCATGGAAGCGCGAGTGTAATCTGCACAAAAAAGTGCGATGCGCAAGAAAACGCGAGTGTAATCTGCACAAAAAAGTGAGATGCGCAAGAAAGCGCGATTGTAAACTGTACAAAAAAGTGCGATGCGCAAGAAAACACGTGTGTAAACTGCACAAAAAAGTGTGATGCGCAAGAAAGCGCGACTGTAAGCTGCACAGAAAAGTGTGATGCGCGAGAATGCGTGAGTGTAAACTGCACAAAAAAGTGTGATGCGCAAGAAAGCGCGAGTGTAAACTACACAAATAATTGCGATGCGCAACAAAACGCATGTAAACTGCACAAAAAAGTGCGATGCGTAAGAAAGCGCGACTATAAGCGGCACAAAAAAGTGCGATGCGCAACAATGCACGAGTGTAAACTGCCCAAAAAAGTGCGATGTGCAAGAAAATGCAAGTGTAATCTGCACAAAAATGAGCGATGCGCAAGAAAACGCAAATGTAATCTGCCCAAAAAAGTGCGATACGAAAGAAAGTGTGAGTGTAAACAGCACAAAAAAGTGCGACGCGCAAGAAAGCACGAGTGTAGATTGCACAAAAAAGTGCAATGCGCAAGAAAGCGCGTGTTTAAATTGCACAAAAAATTGCGACAAGCAAGAAATCGCGAGTGTAAATTGCACAAAAAAGTGCAATGCGCAAGAAAGCGCGTGTTTAAACTGACAAAAAAGTGCGATGCGCAAGAAAGCGCGACTTTAAGCTGCAAAAAAAGTGCTATACGCAGTAATGGCGCAGTGTAAACTGCACAAAAAAGTGCGAAGCGCATGAAAGCGCGAATGTAATCTGCACAAAAAAGTGAGAGTGTAAACTGCAGGAAAAAGTGCGATGCAGAAGAACGCGTGAGTGTAATTTGCACGAAAAAGTGCGATCCTCAAGAAAGCGCGAGTTAAAATACACAAAAAAGTGCGATGCGCAAGAAAACGCGAGTATAATCTGCACAAAAAAGTGCGATGCGCAAGAAATCAAGAGTGTAAACTACACAAAAAAGTGTGATGCGCAAGGAAGCGTGAGTGTAATCTACACAAAAAAGTGCGACGCACAAGAAAGCGGGAGTGTAAACCGCACAAAAAAGTGTGATGCGCAAGAAAACGTGACCGTAATCAGCACAAAAAGTGAGAGGTGCAAGAAAGCGCGATCGTAAACTAGAGAAAAAAGTCACGATCGCGTGAAAAGCGCGTGTGTAAACAAAGAAAAAAGTCTTGAGTGAAAAGGCAAATATTGTGAAATTGTGCAAAAAAAGGCGTTCTTGCAATAATCTGTGGCGATGTAAAGCTGCACAAAAAGTCACGATGCACAAGAAAGCCGAGTGTAAAAAGAACAAAAATTACGCGCAAGAAAAGCGCGTGTTTAAACCGCACAAAAAAAGTCGATCTTGCAACAAAGCGTGTTGTGGCAAAAAAAAAAAAAGTGCGATCTTGTGATAATGCGCCAAGCGCATGAAAGCGCGAGTTTAATCTACACAAAAAAGTGAGATGCGCAAGAAAGCGCGAGTGTAAACTGCACAAAAAAGTGCGATGCGCAAGAAAGCGCGATTGTAATCTGCACAAAAAAGTGTAATGCGCAAGAAAGCCTTGACCGCAAAATTGCACAAAAAGTCACGATCTTGCAATAATCTTGTGAGTGTAAACTGCACAAAAAAGTGCGACGCGCAAGAAATCGCGAGTGTAAATTGCACAAAAAAGTGCAACGCGCAAGAAAGCACGTGTTTAAACTGCACAAAAAAGTGCGATGCGCAAGAAAGCGCGACTGTAAGCTGCAAAAAAAGTGCAATGCGCAGTAATGGCGTAGTGCAAACTGCACAAAAAAATGCGATGCGCATGAAAGCGCGAGTGTAATCTGGACGAAAAAGTGAGATGCGCAAAAAAATCGCGAGTGTAAACTGCACAAAAAAGTGCGATGCGCAAGAAAGCGTGAGTGTAATCTTCACAAAAAAGTGCGATACGCAAGAAAATACGAGTGTAATCCGCACAAAAAAGTGCAATCCGCACGAAAGCGCGAGTGTAAAATGCACAAAAAAGTGCGATGCGCAAGAAAACGCGAGTATAATCTGCACAAAAAAGTGAGATGCGCAAGAATGCGCGAGTGTAAACTACACAAAAAAGTGCGATGCGCAAGAAATCAAGAGTATAAACTACACAAAAAACTGTGATGCGCATGGAAGCGCGAGTGTAATCTGCACAAAAAAGTGCGATGCGCAAGAAAGCGTGAGTGTAATCTGCAAAAAAAAATGCGATGCACAAGAAAATACGAGTGTAATCCGCACAAAAAAAGTGCGATTCGCAAGAAAACGTGAGTGTAAAATGCACAAAAAAGTCACGATCTTAAAGAAAAGCAGTATAATTTGCACAAAAGTCACGATGTGCAAGAAAGCGAGTGTAAACTACACAAAAAAAGTGGGATCTTGCATAAGAAAGCGAGTGTAATCTGCACAAAAAGTCGATCACGAAAACGCGGAGTGCAAAGCTGCACAAAAGTCACGATCTTGTAAGAAAAGCGAGTGTAGTCTGCACAAAAAAGTGAGATCATAAAGAAAGCGCGATTATAAAGCTGCACAAAAGCAGTCACGATCTTAAGAAAACGCGATGTAAAGCGCACAAAAAGTCGATCTTGCGAAGAAAGTCTGATGTAAAATGCACAAAAAAGTGCAATCTTGCCAATAATCTTGCGAGTGTAAAGCGCACAAAAAAGTGCAATCATAAGAAAAGCGCATAAGTGTAAATCGCACAAAAATTGTGATCGCAAGAAAACCGTGTAAAGCGCACAAAAAGTGAGATCATAAGAAAGCGTGGTATAATTTGCACAAAAAGTCGCGATCGCCAATAATCTTGTGAGTGTAAAGCTATGAAAAAAAGTCACGATCGTAAAAAGCGTAAGTGTAAATTGCCCAAAAAATTGCGATGTGCAAGAAAACGCTTGTAAACTGCACAAAAAAGTGCGATGCGCAAGAAAATGCGAGTGTAATCCGCACAAAAAAGTGCGATCCGCAAGAAAGCGCGAGTGTAAAATGCACAAAAAAGTGCGATGCGCAAGAAAACGCCAGTATATTCTGCACAAAAAAGTGCGATGCGCAAGAAAGCGTGAGTGTAAACTACAGAAAAAAGTGCGATGCGCAAGAAATCAATAGTGTAAACTACACAAAAAAGTGCGATGCGTAAAGAAGCGCGAGTGTAATCTGCACAAAAAACTGCGATGCGCTAGAAAGCAGGAGTGTAAACTGCAAGAAAAAGTGCAATGTGCGAGAAAACGCGAGTGTAATCTGCCCAAAAAAGTGAGATGCGCAAGAAAGCGCGATTGTAAACTGCATAAAAAAGTGCGATGCGCAAGAAAAGCCTTATAAAATTTGCACAAAAAGTGCGATCTTGTAATAATCTTGGCAGTGTAAACTGCACAAAAAAGTGCGATGCGCAAGAAAGCATGAGTGTAAATTGCACAAAAAATTGCGATGTGCAAGAAAACGCGTGTAAACTGCACAAAGAAGTGTGATGTGCAAGAAAATGCAAGTGTAATCCACACAAAAAGGTGCGATCCGCAAGAAAGCGCGAGTGTAAAATGCACAAAAAAGTGTGATGAGCAAGAAAACGCGAGTATAATCTGCAGAAAAAAGTGCGATGCGCAAGAAATCAATAGTGTAAACTACACAAAAAAGTGCGATGCGTAAAGAAGCGCGTGTGTAATCTGCACAAAAAACTGCGATGCGCTAGAAAGCGGGAGTGTAAACTGCACAAAAAAGTGCAATGTGCTAGAAAACGCGAGTGTAATCTGCACAAAAAAGTGCGATGCGCAAGAAAACGCGTGTGTAAACTACAGAAAAAATGGCGATGTGCAAGAAAGCGCGACTGTAAGCTGCATAAAAAAGTGCTATGTGCAATAATGCGCGAGTGTAAACGGCACAAAAAAGTGTGATGCGCAAGAAATCGCACGTGTAAATTGCACAAAAAAGTGCAATGCGTAAGAAAGCGCGTGTTTAAACTACACAAAAAAGTGCGATCTTGAAAAGCCTATTTAAAAAAAAAAAAAAAAAAAGTCACGATCTTGTGATGATGGCGATGTAAATGGCACAAAAAGGTGGTATGCGCATGAAAGCGCGAGTGTAATCTGCACAAAAAAGTGCAAAGCGAAAGAAAGTGCTAGTGTAAACTGCACGAAAAAGTGCGACGCGCAAGAAAGCGTGAGTGTAAATTACACAAAAAAGTGCAATGCGCAAGAAAGCGCGTGTTGAAACCGCACAAAAAAGTGCGACGCGCAAGAAATCGCGAGTGTAAATTGCACAAAAAAGTGCGAGGCGCAAGAACGCGGGAGTGTAAACTGCACAAAAAAGTACGATGCGTAAGAAAACGTGAGTGTAATCTGCACAAAAAAGTGACATGCGCAAGAAAGCGCGATTGTAAACTGCACAAAACAGTGCGATGCACAAGAAAACGCATGTGCAAACGGCACAAAAAAGTGCGATCATAAGAAAGTGCGATCGCGCATAATCTTGTGATGTAAAGCTGGACAAAAAATTGCAATCGCAAAAAGTCACGGTGTAAAGCGCACAAAAATTGCGATCTTGCAAGAAAAGCGATGTAAAGCGCACAAAAAGAGCGATCGCAAGAAAGCGCTTGTAAAGCCTACAAAAAGTGCGATCTTGTAATAATGCGCGAGTGTAAACTGCACAAAAAAGTGCGATGCACAAGAAAACGCGAGTGTAATCTGCACAAAAAAGTGAGATGCACAAGAAAGCGCGAAAAAAAAGTTGAGCGCAACAAAATGCACAAAGTGTAATCTGCACAAAAAAGTGAGATGCGCAAGAAAGCGCGACCGGAAACTGCACAAAAAAGTTCGATGCGCAACAAAATGCGTGTGTAATCCGCACAAAAAAGTGCGATCCGCAAAAAAGCGCGAGTGTAAAATGCACAACAAAATGCGATGCGCATGAAAGCGCTAGTGTAATCTGCACAAAAAAGTGAGATGCGCAAGAAAGCGCGAGTGTAAACTACACAAAAAAGTGCGATGCGCAAGGAATCAAGAGTGTAAACTACACAAAAAAGTGCGATGCGCAAGAAATCAAGAGTGTAAATTGCACAAAAAAGTGCGACGCGCAAGGAAGCGCGAGTGTAATCTGCACAAAAAAGTACGATGTGCCAGAAAGCAGGAGTGTAAACTGCACAAAAAAGTGCGATGTGTGAGGAAACGCGAGTGCAATTTGCACAAAAAAGTGAGATGCGGAAGAAAGCGCGATTGTAAACTGCATAAAAAAGTGCGATGCGCAAGAAAGCGCGAGTGTAAACTGCACAAAAAAGTGCAATGCGCAATAATGCCCGAGTGTAAACTACACAAAAAAGTGCGATGCGCAAGAAAGGGCGAGTGTAAACTGCACAAAAAATTGCGATGCACAAGAAAACACGTGTAAACTGCACAAAAAAGTGCGATCGCAGAAAGCCTGTTGCAAAGCCGCGAAAAAAAGTGCGATCTGAATAATCGTGAGTGTAAAGCGCACAAAAGTACGATCATGAAAGCCGAGTGTAACCGCAAAAAATTGCGATGCGCAAGAAAACGCGAGCGTAATTTGCACAAAAATGAAGCGTCATAAAGAAAAGCGAGTAATCTGCACAAAGTCACGATCTTGAAAAGTAGCGAGTGTAAACTGCACAAAAAAGTGCGACGCGCAAGAAAGCGCGAGTGTAAATTGCATAAAAAAGTGAAATGTGCCAGAAAGCACGTGTTTAAATTGCACAAAAAAATGCGATGTGCAAGAAAATGTGAGTGTAATCCGCACAAAAAAGTGCGATCCGCAAGAAAACGCGAGTGTAAAATGCAGAAAAAAGTGCGATGCGCATGAAAGCGCGAGTGTAGTCTGCAGAAAAAAGTGAGATGTGCAAGAAAGCGCGAGTGTAAACTACACAAAAAAGTGCGTTGCGCAAGAAATCAAGAGTGTAAACTACACAAAAAAGTGCGATGCGCAAGGAAGCGCGAGTGTAATCTGCAAAAAAAAGTGCGATGTGCCAGAAAGCGGGAGTGTAAACTGCACAAAAAAGTGCGATATGCGAGGAAACGTGAGTGTAATGTAAACAAAAAAGTGAGATGTGCAAGAAAGCGCGATTGTAAACTGCACAAAAAAGTGCGATCTGGAAGAGCGTGTAAAGCGCACAAAAAGTGTGATGTGCGAAAGCGCCGTATATGCGCAAAAAGTGCTATGCACAATAATGCGTGAGTGTAAACGGCACAAAAAAGTGTGATGCGCAAGGAAACGCGAGTGTAATCTGCACAAAAAAGTGAGATGCGCAAGAAAGCGCGATTGTAAACTGCATAAAACAGTCGATCTTGAAAAGCGCGTGTAAAGCTGCACAAAAAGTGCAATCGCCAAGAATCTTGTGATTATAAAATTGCACAAAAAGTCACGATCTTGTAATAATGCAGTGTAAATTATACAAAAAAGTCGATCATAAAAGCCAGTGTAAAGCTACAAAAAAGTGCGATCGCAGAAAGCGCGATTATAAGTGCGAGGAAAAAGTGCGATCTTATAATAATCTTGTGAGTGTAAATACCTAAAAAGTCACGATCAAGAAAGTCACAGTGTAAATTGCCCAAAAAATTGCGATCTTAAAAAAGCGGCGTAATTTGCACAAAAATGAGCGATCTTAAAGAAAAGCGAAATCTGCACAAAAAAAGTCGATCTGAAAGAAAATCACGAGTGTAAATTGCACAAAAGTGCCTGTAGCGAAAGCCTTGAGTGTAAATTGCACAAAAAGTGAAATGTCCCAAAGCGATGTTTAAATTGCACAAAAAGTCAGACAGCATAAGAAATCGCGAGTGTAAATTGCACATAAAAGTGCAATGCACAAGAAAGCGATGTCTAACCTAAAATGGACAAAAAAGTGTGATCATGAAAGCACTGTAACACCCAAAAAGTGTGATGTGCGATAATGGTGCGATTGATTTTGCTAAAAAAGTCGCGTCATGATAAGCCTTGAGTGTAATCTGCACAAAAAAGTGAGATGCGCAAGAAAGTGCGAGTGTAAACTGCAGAAAAAAATGCAATGCGCAACAAAATGCGAATGTAATCCGCACAAAAAAGTTCAATCCGCAAGAAAGCGCGAGTGTAAAATGCACAAGAAAGTGCGATGCGCATGAAAGCGCAAGTGTAATCTGCTTAAAAAAGTGAGATGCGCAAGAAAGCACGAGTGTAAACTGCACAAAAAAGTGCGATGCGCAAGAAAGCGCGAATGTAATTTGCAAAAAAAAAGTGAGATGCCCAAGAAAGTGAGAGTATAAACTGCACAAAAAAGTGCGATGCGCAAGAAAATGCGAGTGTAATCCGCACAAAAAAGTGCGATCCACAAGGAAGCGCGAGTGTAAAATGCACAAAAGTCACGATCTTGTGAGGAATATGAGTGTAATCTGAAGAAAAAGTGAGATCACTTAAGAGAAGGTAAGGTATAAAGCGCACGAAAAAGTTGAGCCTTGAGTGTAAAATGCACAAAAAAGTGCGATGTGCAAGAAAACGCGAGTACAATCTGCACAAAAAAGATCGATGCGCTAGAAAGCGAGAGTGTAAACTACACAAAAAAGTTCGATGCGCAAGAAATCAAGAGTGTAAACTACACAAAAAAGTGCGATGCTCAAGGAAGTGCGAGTGTAATCTGCACAAAAAAGTGCGACGTGCTAGAAACCGGGAGTGTAAACTGCACAAAAAAGTGCGATGTGCGAGAAAATACGATTGTAATCTGTACAAAAAAGTGAGATGCGCAAGAAAGCACGATTGTAAACTGCACAAAAAGTCACGATCTTATAAAAAAAGCGCATGTAAAGTCTCACGATCTTGGAAAGCCTTGTGTGCACAAAAGTGCTATGCACAATAATCTTGTGATGTCTCGCCAGCACAAAAAATTGCGATGCGCAAGAAAAGCGAGTAATCTCTGCACAAAAAAGTGAGATCGCAAATAAAGCGCAAGAAAGCTACTAAAAATGTTCGATGCGCAACAAAATGCGTGTGTAATCCGCACAAAAAAGTGCGATCCGCAAAAAAGCGCGAGTGTAAAATGCACAAAAAAGTGCGATGCGCATGAAAGCGCAAGTGTAATCTGCACAAAAAAGTGAGATGCGCAAGAAAGCTCGAGTGTAAACTGCACAAAAAAGTGCGATGCGCAAGAAAATGCGAGTGTAATCCTCACAAAAAAGTGCGATCCGCAAGAAAACGCGAGTGTAAAATGCACAACAAAATGCGATGCGCATGAAAGCGCGAGTGTAATTTGCACAAAAAAGTGAGATGCGCAAGAAATCAAGAGTGTAAACTACACAAAAAAGTGCGATGCGCAAGGAAGTGCGAGTGTAATTTGCACAAAAAAGTACGATGTGCCAGAAAGCAGGAGTGTAAACTGCACAAAAAAGTGCGATGTCTTGAGAAAGCGAGTGTAATTTGCAAAAAAGTGAGATCTTGCAAGAAAGCCGATTATGGCACAAAAGTGCGATGTGCAAGAAAAGCGTGTGTAAATATAGCACAAAAAAGTCGTTCTGTGGAAAAGCCTTGTATTATGGTTACAAAAAGTGCTATACACAATAATCTTGTGAGTGTAAGCGGCACAAAAAAGTCTGACCCAGCAAGAAGGCCATGTAATCTGCACAAAAAAGTGAGATGTGCAACAAAGAGCGATTATAAAAATTTATAAAAGTCGTCTTGGCAGCTAGAAAATCGTGTGTAAAGCGCACAAAAAAAGTCGCGATGTAATCTTGTAGAAAAAAGTCTTGAAAGAAAAGAGCGCTTGTTGTGAACAAAAAAAAGTGCGATCTTGTGATGTCTGTGATGTAAACTCGAAAAAAGTTCAATGAGCAAGAAAGCGCGACAGTAAGCTATACAAAAAAGTCGATCATAATGATTATGAGTGTAATCTACACAAAAGTCGATCGCCAAGAAAATCACGAGTGTAATCCTGCAGGAAAAAGTCACGATGTGCAAGAAAGCCGAGTGTAAAGCGCTAAAAAGTCACGATCATAAGCGTGTGTGTAAAAATGCACAAAAGCGATTACCCGCAGCGCAAAGCGGCGTGTAATAGCAATGGAAAAAAGTCGCGATCTTGAAAAGCATAAGTGTAATTTGCACAAAAAGTCGATCTTGTAAAAGCGAATGTAATCTGCACAAAAATTGCGATCTGTGAGGAAAGCGAGTAAAGCTACTAAAAAATTGCAATCGCAAAAGCGTGTAATATGTTGCACAAAAAGTCGATCATAAGAAAAGCATAGCTAATTGCACAAAAAAGTGTGATCTTAATAATCTTGTGAGTGTAAAATTGCACTAAAAGTGCGATCTTAAATGGCCTTGTTATAGCGGCACAACAAAGTCGATCTTAATGATGCTCGAGTGTAAACTACACAAAAAAGTCACGATCTTGTAAGCCTTGAGTGTCATCTGTGCAAAAAGTGCGATCTTAAGAAAGCCTTGTCTAGAAAAAAGCGCACAAAATTAGATGCACAAAAAAGCGCGATCTTGCACAAAGCAAGTCACGATCACAAAAAAGGTGATGTCTTGGAAAATCTATGTCTGCACAAAAAAGTCGATCTTAATAATGCGGTGTGCATAAAAAGTCTGATCGAAAAGCACTTAACTATAAAGCACAAAAAGGTCACGCAAAAAAATCTTGTGATATAAAGCAAAAAAAGTCGATGCAGCAAGTAAATCTGAGTGCAATATCACGGAAAAAGTCACGATCTGTAGCCTTGAATGTCCCCGATGAAAAAAAAGTGTGATCATAAGCCAAAGCTAGCGGTGTAACTGCACAAAAAAAAGTGCCATGCACAAGAAAAGCGCGTTGTAAAGCTTCGAAAAAAGTCGTATCTTGGCATAAAAGCATAGTATGTTGCAAAAAAAGTCACGATCTTGATAATCTCGTGTAAAAAAGCTACCTAAAAAGTTCAATGCAAGAAAAGACGACAATAAAAAAGTCGATCTTAATAAATGCAGCGATATAAACGCAATAAAAAGTGCAATCGCATAAAATGAGTGTAATCTGCACAAAAAATGCAATCTTGTAAAAAAGCGAGTATAATCTGCACAAAAAGTGCCGATCATAAGAAAAGCGTATGTAAACCTAAGAAAAAAAAGTCGATCTTAAGAAAGTCTTGATGATGAGCTGCGAGGAAAATAGTCGATCAGCATAATCTTGTGATGCAAAGCTACAAAAAGTGCAATCTAAGAAAAAGTGTAATCTGCAAAAAAGTGCGATCGCCAAGAAAGCCTAGTGTAATCTACACAAAAAATTGCGATCATAAAAAGCTGGCGATATATGGCTGTAGAAAAAAAAAGGCGATCTTAAGAAAGCGATAGTATTGTACGCAAAAAAAGTCACGATCTTGTGAAAGCGTGGTGATGAAGCTACCAAAAAAGTTCAATGTGATAAAGCAGTGTAAACTGCAAAAAAGTCGTCTTGCAATAAGCAGTGTAAATTGTACAAAAAGTCACGATCGTAATGAAAGCGTGAGTGTAATCTGCACGAAAAAGTCACGATCTTGCGAAAATCGCGAGTGTAAAGCGCAAAAAAAAATCGATCTTAGCCAAAAGCATAAGTGTAATCCGCACAAAAAAGTCACGATCTTAAGAAAAGCACAGTGTGAAGCTGCACAAAAAAGTGCGATCATAAGAAAAGCGCTTAATGTAAGCAATGAAAAGTCGTCATAAAAAGCGATGTGTAAAGCTGTAAAAAAAGTCACGATCGCCAAAAAGCGGGAATGTAAGTTCACAAAAAAGTGCAATCTGCAGGTAAAGCCTTGAGTCTAATCTGCACAAAAAGTGCCATGCGCCAAAAGCGGCGTGTAAACTGCACAAAAAAGTCACGATGCACAAGAAACCGCAGTGTCATCTGCACAAAAAGTCGATGCACAAAAGCATTACGTCATAAAAAAGCGAGTAAATTGCACAAAAATTGCGATGTACAAAAGCGTGTGTGTAAGCGCACAAAAAAAGTCGATCTTGTAAGGAAAGCCTTATTGTAAATTTGCACAAAAAAGTCACGATCATAATAATGCAGTGTGAAATTGCATAAAAAAGTCTGATGTGCAAGAAAAGCGCAACTATAAAATTGCACAAAAAAGGTCTGCGAAAAAATCTTGTGATGTAAAGCTGCACAAAAAGTCACGATGCACAAGAAAATCTGAGTGCAATATCACGGAAAAAAGTCACGATGCACAAGAAAGCGAGTGTAATCTGCGAGAAAAAGTCGATCTTAAAGCCAAGAAGCAGTGTAACACGCAAAAAAGTGCCATGCACAAGAAAGCGCGTTTGTAAACTTCCGAAAAAAGTAAGATCTTGTGAGGAAAAGCATAGCTAATTGCAAAAAAAAGTCACGATCTTGTGATGTCTGTGATGTAAACTGCACAAAAAAGTTCAATGTGCAAGAAAGCGCGACAGCAAACTGCAAAAAAAAGTACGATGCGCAATAATGCGCGAGTGTAAACCGCAATAGAAAGTGCAATGCGCAAGAAAACGTGAGTGTAATCTGCACAAAAAAATGCAATGCGCAAGAAAACGCGAGTATAATCTGCACAAAAAAGTCACGATCATAAGAAAGCGTATGTAAACCACACAAAAAGTCACGATCATGAAAGTGCGACTTTAAGGCTGCGGAAAATAGTCACGATCTTAATAGTCTTGGCGTGTGCAAAAACAAAAAAGTCACGATCGCCAAAGCCTTGAGTGTAATCGCAAAAAAGTCACGATCGCTAAGCGAGTGTAATCTACACAAAAATTGCGATCATAAAGCGATGTGTAAAGCACAAAATGTGCCATCTTGTGAAAAGCGGTAATGTAATATCTTTATACCCTGAGACCGAAAAGTCGATCTTGCAGAAAGCCCCATTGCGACTACGAAAAAATGTCGATGCGATGTCTGTGAGTGTAAACTCCCGAAAAAAGTTTAATGTGCAAGAAAGCGCGACAGTAAGCTGTACAAAAAAGTGCGATCTTAAAGCTAGTGTAATCCGCAAAAAAGTCGATCATAAGAAAGCCAGTGTAATCTGCACAAAAAGTCACGATCGTAAAGAAAGCGTGTGTAAAGCTGCACAAAAGCGATTGCCATCTTGAAAGCGCTGGGAAAAAGTGCGATCTAAAGAAAGCATAAGTGTAATTTGCACAAAAAGTGCGATCATAAAGCAAATGTAATCTGCAAAAATTGCGATCTGTGAGCGAGTAAAGTACAAAAAAATTGCAATCAAAAGAAAGCGTGTAAATTTGCACAAAAAAGTCACGATGCACAGAAAAGCATATATGTATTTGCACAAAAGTGTGATCACGAATAATCGCGAGTGTAAATTGCACTAAAAATTGGGATCATAAGAAAGCAAAGTCGATCTTGTAATGATGCGATGTAAACTACAAAAAAGTCGATCTGAGAAGAAAAGCGAGTGCAATCTGCAAAAAAAATTACGATCATGAAAGCCTTGAGTGTAATCTACAGAAAAAAGTCGATGCACAAGCATGATGTAAAGCTGCACAAAAAAGTGCGATCTTAAGCAAGCCTTAAAACCTTGAGTGTAATCTGCACAAAAAAGCGTCACACAAAAAAGTCGATCGCAATAATGCCAAGTGTAAATCACTAAAAAAAAGTGCTATCATAAGAAATAAGCGCGAGTGTAAGTACACAAAAAAGTGCCATCTTGTGAAAAGCGGTGTGTAATGACATAAAAAAAGTGCGATGCATAACAAAATGCGTGAGTGTATTTTGCACAAAAAAAGTCACGATCATAAGAAAAGCGAGTGTAAACTGCACAAAAAGTGCGATGCACAATAATGCTTGAGTGTAAAATGCACAAAAAAGTGCGATGGGCAACAAAACGCAATGTGTCTACGGAACAAAGTCGATCGCAAGAAAGCATAAAAATTTGCACAAAAAAGTGCCATCACAAAAGCGTCTGTGTAGAGAAAAAAGTCGTCATAAAGCGCGATTATAATTTATCAAAAAGTCGATCTTGTGATGTCTTGTGAGGTCAGCACAAAAATTTGAAGTGCGAAAGCGGCGATAAAAATTTGCAAAAGGGCAATGCACAATAATGCTTAAGTGTAAACTGCACAAAAAAGTCACGATCACGCAAAAGCAAAGTCACGGTATGAAAAGCATGCTATGAAATTGCACAAAAAGTCACGATCAATAATCTTGAGTCTAACTGCACTAAAAGTCACGATCGCAAGAAGGCGAGTGTAATTTCCCACAAAAAAGTCTGGAGCATAGAAACACAGTGTGAACTTCACAAAAAGTGATGTGCAATAATCTTGAGTGTATTTGCACAAAAGTCGATGCACAAGAAAATCTGAGTGTAATCTACTTGAGAAAAAAGTGCGATCATAAAAAGCGCCAGTGTAAAGCACACTAAAAAAAAAAAGAGCCATCACATAAAGCGGCGATATGTAAACTGAAAAAAAGTCACGATCATAAGAAAGCGCGTATAATTTTACAAAAAAAAGTCACGATCTTGTGATGTCTGTGAGTGTAAGCCTAAAAAAAAGTTCGAGGTGCAAAAAAGCGCTGACGATTTGCTGCAAAAAAAAGGCGATCTTAATATGCTGTAAGTGTTAAGCGCACAAAAAAGTCACGATCATGAAAGCCTTGAGTGTAATCTCTGCCTGAAAACAGGTCACGATCTGTGAAAAGCGTGTGTATTTGCACAAAAAAGTTCAATGTGCAAGAAAGCGCGACAGTAAGCTGCAAAAAAAAGTGCGATGCGCAATAATGCGCGAGTGTAAACTGCATAAACAAGTGTGATGCGCAAGAAAACGCAAGTGTAATTTGCACAAAAAAGTGCAATGTGCAAGAAAACGCGAGTATAATCTGCACAAAATATTGCGAAGCGCAAGAAAGCGTGAGTGTAAACTACACAAAAAATTGCGATGCGCAACAAAATGCATGTGTAAACTACACAAAAAAGTCACGATCCATAAGAAAGTCTGCGGTATGGCGAAATAGCGGGGAGAAAATAGTGCAAATCTGCCAATAATCTGCTTGAGTGTAAATTACACAAAAAAAGTGTGATCGCTAAGAAAAGCTGAGTGTAATCTGCTTGAGAAAAAAAGTCGGCCAGCGCAAGAAAGCGTGGATGTGTAATCTGCAAAAAAAGTGCAATGCACAAGAAAGCGCGAATTAAATTTGCTACAAGGTGCCATCATAAAGAAAGCGTGTGTAAGCTGAGAAAAAAAAAAAAAAGTGCGATCTGCAAAGCGATTGGAAGATTCACCAAAAAAAAGTCGATCTTGGCGATATGATCGTAGATGCTCGCTGCACAAAAGTTCAACGTGCAGAAAGCGCGTGATAAAGCGATCAAAAAGTCGCGATCATAATAATCTGTGCATGAGTGTATGTCTGCCGCAGGAAAAGCGATCTTGTAAGCCTTGAGTCATAATCTACCAAAAAGTCACGATCACGAAAGAAAGTCGCGATGTAGCGAGTCATGCCTTACGAAAATTGCGATCATAAAGAAAACCGAGTAAAATTTAGCCTACAAAAAATTGGTATCGCATAAGAAAAGTGTAAAGTGCACAAAAAAGCTGCGATCATAAGATACGATAGTATAAAGCTGCACAAAAAAGTGCCATCTTGCCAGAAAGCCGCGCGATGTGTAAATTGGAGAAAAAAGTCGATCTTTATAGGAAACGGAATTTATGAGTAAAAAAAGTCACGATCTTGTGATAATCTTGTGAGTGTAAAACACAAAAAAAGTCACGATCTGAACTTCTAGAGAAGTCTGATCTGATGAAAGTCCTATGATGAAAAAAAGTCGATCTTGCGCAATAATCTGTGAGTATAAAGCGCACAAAAAGTGCGATCAAAAAAAAAGCAAGTGTAATCTACACAAAAAAGTCGATCATGAGCCTTAATTATAATCTGCACAAAAAAGTCACGATCATAGAAAAGCGTGTCATCGCACAAAAAGTCGTGTAAAAAAGTCACGATCACGCAAGAAAAGCCGTTATAAGCTACACAAAAATCGATGCACAATAATCTGAAAGTGTAGGCTGCACAAAAAATGTGATCGCAATGAAAACATAGGTGTAATTTGAGGAAAAAAAGTCACGATCTTTAAGAAAGCAGCGAAGTGTAATCATCTGCTGAAAGGCGATGCTCTCAAGAAAATGCATATATAATCTCACAAAAGTGCGTCACGATCTGCTCGTAAAGCGCGAGTAAACTACCTACAAAAAATTGCGATCATAAGAAAATAGCGTCAATATAAATTGCATGATAGAAAAAATTCGATCATGCCAAGAAAAGCCTTGTTGTATAAGCTACACAAAAAAGTCGATCTTAATAATGCGAAAGTGTAAATTGCACAAAAAAAAGTGTGATCATGTGAAGAAAACATGAGTGTAATTTACAAAAAAAAAGTCACGATCTTAAGAAAGCGAGTGTAATCTGCACCTAAAAAAATGAGGCGGTCACAAAAAGAAAGCGCGTGTCGCTTGCACAAAAAAAGAGCAATCATGAAGAAAATCACGAGTGTAATCTGCGCATAAAAAAAAGTCACGATCGTCGGGAAGCGCGTAATATAAACTATTTAAAAAATGCAAACCCAGCGCATAAAAGCATAAGTCATAATCCGCTTTAAAAAAAGTCACGATCTTGGGCGGCAGCGATAATATATAAGCGCACAAAAAAAGTCGATCTTAAAGAAAAGCGCCAGAGTGTAATCCGCTTACAAAAAGTCACGATCATAAAAAGAAAGGCGATGTGTCAAAGCGCACAAAAGCGATTACCATGTGCAAAGAAAAGCACTTATTAATAAGCTATGAAAAAAAGTCTCGATCACTGTAAGAAGCGGGAATCTAAGGTTCGCGAGGAAAAAAAAAAGTCACGATCGTGAAGAAGCCTTGAGTCTAATAAGCTAAAAAAGTTCCATGCAGCAATCACAAAAAG